>QXTE01000006.1:5314311-5599596 GCA_003942145.1 Platysternon megacephalum
CTGTAAAATACATCAACCAGTGTACATGAATGGAGGATTGTGATTTATACCCCCTTTGCACAGGTGTAAATGATAGCACAAGGAGCAACATGGGAAAATCTGGCCCAGAACACTGTGAAGTTGTGTTGCAGCCTAACCAACACACTATATGCAAATGCCTCCCAGAGTTTTTCATGTTGAAAAACAAGATTATCCAGATCTGGACCCAGCTTTTGAGGTCTGAGTCCACCTCCAGTGACAGTGCTGCTAGTGGAGTTGTAACACTATCACAGCCCAACACAACTGACATGATTCAACACTACTTTGCAGCATACAAACCTCCTGGACCTTAGTAAAACTGCAGAAGCTCAATTGCTTTTTCTTTGATCTCAAAGGCCCTTAACATGCCCTATGTACATAGTAAGTTCTGCTTTTATGGTTACAAAAGGGTGTCTTGCATGTCCTTAGGGCACATACTTTGGAAAATGAAGCTGTTTGGTTCTGGCACTGTGGCATGAATGAGGATACACACTTGTCCTGTGCTTTGAAGTCAATTTACAATGGACTATATGAAGTTTTGTTATTTTTAAAGTTGTAGGAGTACTTGTGGCACCTTAGAGACTAACAAATTTATTGTAGCATAAGCTTTCGTGGGCTACAGCTCACTTCATCGGATGCATGCAGTGGAAAATACAGAAGGAAGATATATATATAGATAGATCCATTGTTTCATGTGTGTATATATATATCTTCCTTCTGTATTTTCCACTGCATGCATCCGATGAAGTGAGCTGTAGCCCACGAAAGCTTATGCTACAATAAATTTGTTAGTCTCTAAGGTGCCACAAGTACTCCTACAACTTTAAAAATAACAAAACTTCATATAGTCCATTGTAAATTGACTTCAAAGCACAGGACAAGTGTGTATCCTCATTCATGCCACAGTGCCAGAACCAAACAGCTTCATTTTCCAAAGTATGTGCCCTAAGGACATGCAAGACACCCTTTTGTAACCATAAAAGCAGAACTTACTATGTACATAGGGCATGTTAAGGGCCTTTGAGATCAAAGAAAAAGCAATTGAGCTTCTGCAGTTTTACTAAGGTCCAGGAGGTTTGTATGCTGCAAAGTAGTGTTGAATCATGTCAGTTGTGTTGGGCTGTGATAGTGTTACAACTCCACTAGCAGCACTGTCACTGGAGGTGGACTCAGACCTCAAAAGCTGGGTCCAGATCTGGATAATCTTGTTTTTCAACATGAAAAACTCTGGGAGGCATTTGCATATAGTGTGTTGGTTAGGCTGCAACACAACTTCACAGTGTTCTGGGCCAGATTTTCCCATGTTGCTCCTTGTGCTATCATTTACACCTGTGCAAAGGGGGTATAAATCACAATCCTCCATTCACGTACACTGGTTGATGTATTTTACAGCTGACTTGTTTTCATTTTTCACAGCTGTGAGTGATTACACGAAGTGCAAGGCAGCAGAGTATTTTTAATGGGACACTTTATGCAGCATAATATTACGGGATGCTGAAGCCCCTTGCAGACTAAAGAATCCTGTGAACATATAGCTTTGTTGGCCAGATGACAATCAGCAACTCCATTTGGCATAAGAACATAGATAGATAAATAGGTGTTGTGATGTTTGAGTGAGTTTGAACAACCTGCCAGTTTCCCCATCTCCTCCACTCATACTCAGTGCATGCTTTAGTTGCTACAGAAGAAAGTGCCTAGATGGGATGCTTTTCCAGCCTGGTTCTTGGGAAGCTATTACCTCCTGTACGGTCAGGGCTTCCCTTGGAACATAGGACTCCTGAGATCATTCGCTTTGACTGGTTCTTTGGAGGGAGGGAGTGGGAGGTGAAATACATGGCTGGATGGTGTCAAGTTGCCTCCCCCTGGAGGGTTCCATATGTTCTTAGCAGATGTTTAACAAGTTATCTCAGCATAATTGGCTGTGTTGATAGAAGTTACTGGGTGACAGTCTAACCGCTGCTGTCAGAAGTGAAGTTTTCAACCATCTCTCCCTCACCCCAGCATTTATTGCTTTCTCTATAGGTAACAGTGCTTTCCCTCTGTGTAGTTCCTAGTAAGAGAAACCATGAAAAACTCCAATAGTCCAATAAAGTGCTATTTAATGGGAGTTTCTCAAGGAACAGTAATCCCCAAAGCTGTTTGTGTGTTTGTTTATTTTTTTAAAGGGAGAAAAGTATTTTACTAAATCTTATGAGAATAGACATTTCAGGATTTTAAATGTCGTCTTAAAAAGAGTTTTTAAAAAGTATTTACACCTTCTTCCATATTAGGAAGCCCAAAGCAACTGCAGTGAAGCATCATAAAGTGAGAGGAAGGATGTTCTAGTGCAGGGGGAGGCAACCTATGGCACGCGTGCCGAAGGCGGCATGCAAGCTGATTTTCAGTGGCACTCACATTGCCCGGGTCCTGGCCACCGGTCCGGGGGGGCTCTGCGTTTTTATTTAATTTTAAATTAAGCTTCTTAAACATTTTAAAAACCTTATTTACTTTACATACAACAATAGTTTAGTTATATATTATAGACTTATAGAAAGAGACCTTCTAAAAACGTTAAAATGTATTACTGGCACACGAAACCTTAAATTAGAGTGAATAAATGAAGACTCGGCACACCCCTTCTGAAAGGTTGCCGACCCCTATTCTAGTGAATAAGTAAGGCCCTACCTGTATCGCGGGATGATCTTCAAATAATTGCGGATGAGTTGTGGACAAGACATGGAAAATCACGGAAAAGTAATAATGGACCTTTATTAATAGCAGTAATTTTGAAAAGCCAGAGTAGACCTATTTGTTTAAGAAAAAATTTGCTGGAACGATATAAACACTCAACTGTTATGCCTGCTAATTTTTTTGATAACCAGACAATTTGGTTCAACTATATTACATTCATTTAAAAAAAAGTGACTGGTACAATATAAAATTCAGAAGACTAAATATCTTAACACAATTGCTTTTGAAATCAAGTTCAGTCACTTTAGCCATTTGCATTTTACATGCATTCAATGTGCAGTACACTTTGCTACAGTGGTCTCCTTCAAGCTGCGTTTTTGCTTTGTGGATACTCGTCCATACTGAGATACCACAGGATTGGCATCCACAGAATTAGACAAGATCGATAGTGACCACTTTGCTGTCTCTGCTAACTCTGGAAAACACTGTAGAACTGCAGGTGAATCCCAAAACTTTCCAAGATTGTTTAATGTACTAATGGGGAAAAAGTGTGTGTTGCAAAACACAACATGTATGCAAAATTGTGGACTGTGCAAAGTAAGCTAATTAAAATCAAAATTGTGCCGGAAGCCCAATATTGCGGCATCTGCAAATTCTGCATTATCGCAAATGAAGTAGGGCCTTATGAATAAGGTATTTGGCTGGGACTCAGATCTTAGTTCACTTCCTGGATCTGCCACAGACTTTTTGTGACCTTGGGCAAATCACTGAAATCAGTGTGAATTAGCCACCTAAATATGTTTGCAGATTTGGGCCGCAGATCTGGGCTTTGCAGATCTGTCTGTTTCCCATCTGTTAAATGGGGATCATAATACTTCCTTTCTCCCACTCTTTGTCTGTTTCATCTTAGATAAGATTGTTAACTCTTGTACTATGTGTTTGCACAATGGGTTCCCAGTCTTGATTGTAAATAATAAGGGAAAATGGGAAGGGAAACTGAGCAGTTGAATTACAGTTTCCAAGCCTAGCAAGTGCAACAAGTATTGATGAGCCTGAGCTGCAAACTTCAGATGTGGATCTCGAGAGGAACTTTTTCAAACGACAATGCTGTTTGAAATCCTGTTTTTTTGCTCATGCTCCATTTTAGGAAAATAAATGGCAAGCAGCAGAAATGGCAAAGGGAAAATTAGTTTTTAATTTGTTTCACTTTAATGATATACAGTATGAGGTATTGTTAATAATATTGATGTGGCCGTAGTTTTTAAGAAATACATTTTATTCTGAGAGTATCCTTTCAGTAGAGAGTGTTGAAATTATTACACTGCTCTCTTAAAAGAGTTTTCTTCTTCTGAGTTGAGTCCAAGGATTCATTCAGTCCTTGTTTCTGGAGTTTTGGTTCCTGGGAGTTCTTCTGTTTCATATCACAGCTTCAAAAAGAGTGGGAAGGAAGGGGAAGAAGAAACTTTGTTTAGAAAAACCGTAATGTCTGTTTGTATCTGAGTATTCTTCATAGAGTCAATTGTCTTCAGAAGTAAAAATAGGAATTATGCCATAGACAAAAAATAAAGAAAAAAGGCTATGAGTTTTCCAGCTTCACAGTCTCTCCATCTGACCCTGGGGAAACAGAGCAAGGGATGGAACACACACTGGCAGAGTTTTAATTATGAATTTAATGATGACGTCTGAACAAACCCCCTGCTACCGGTATATCATCTGTCCCTTGTGTCACTTTCCCAGGGCCTGATGGGAGAGGCCCTGGGAAAGCAGTGTTGGTAAATGACGTACAATACTGATTGATGTAGCTTCTATCAGAGCTGCAGGGACTCACCGCCTTGGAAAATCAGGTCACTTATTTAGGTGCCCAACTTTAGAGGATCAAATCTGAAAAGTTTGTGGGAAGCTCTTCGAGGCAGAGATTTTGTTTGTTGTATGTTCTCTAAAGTGTCATATAAACTCATGATACAGTTAAGAATAATGTGCAATACCACTGAGCAAGGTAGCTGAAGCAAGTTCCAGGAGCAGTCTGGACAAAAGACTATAGTCAAGTTCCAGCAAGCAGAAGCCTGGCTGCTTCCTTCTGCTTATCGGCCTAGAGGCATTGAGCTGTGCTCAGTACACGCTCAGTACTTGGAACCACAAACAAACTGGACTGGAGTTGGGTCTTTTCTTCTCATGCTTTTAATGCACGTTAGAGAAGAATGTGGAAATAATGAGAGGAAATAGGAGGAGAGAGAGAAGCCTGGAGGCACAGGAAGTGGGGGAGAAGAGGGGCAGAAAGAAGCAGAGGGGGGAGATAATAGTGGAGAGGAATAGGTGGGGGAATAGGAATAGGGAAAAGAGGCAGAGGAGAAGGTGAGATGTGAGAAGTGGGGAATTGACATGAAGCACACACAGGAAATGGTTTGTGAGCGCTGAATTACACATGGGATCAAATTCATCTCTCGTATAACACCACTGAAGTCAATGGAGTTACCCAGATGAATCTGTCCATTTTATTTTTGGAGTCCTATCATTGCAATTTGTTTGAAAAATTGAAATTAATCAGCTAGACAATGGAGAGGTTATTCAGAATAGATAATCTGCTCTATAGTGGAGTGTTGCGGGAGAAGGAGATCATTCACATTGCTGGGAGCACTGTGGCTCTACACACTTCAAGGGCTTTTGATCAAATTGTGGTAGCCTTGAGAAGGCTGTCTGAGTGATTTGTGCTGGGATGGATTCAAAACCATCCAACTTTATTTCCTTGTGCAAGATTTTAGATGACTGATAAATCACCTACATTTGTAATAACAAAAACAGGCAAAATGTCCCTGATGCATATTTAATTATACCTGGTAAAATGGGTTTTATTGAAGACTTGGTTTAAGTCTGCAGAGGATGCATTGTATTCTTCATACATAACAGAGGTTGAAACCCTGCTTTAAGTGCAAAACTCAGCTCAGCCCTAACTGGAGTCACAACCAATACCTTTAGGACAGAGGAAACATTTTTCAAGTCTCTAAACTCTGGGAGCTTATGTTTCAGTAATGGCCCCCCAAATTGTATGGTAAAAGGATCTATGTCTATGTGAGTACATACAAGATTCTGAAAACTGAGGTTACATTTAATTTAGTGCATTTGAATAATGGGGCCCCCAAAATCAGGATACAAATCCAGCTTCTGCTTATTTTTTTTATACACTTTTCCAAAGTAATTTCCGAACTATGATGTCAGTAGGATGTGCTGCAATGTGCCGAGGACCTCCCTAAAGAAGAAGGGAAGATTGTCTGCATAAAGTGGAACTGTTTAAAATGAGGAGGTAGTGGGGAGAACATGAATGTGATCTTGGACCGAAAGATCCATGATCTGTAGTACAAGCTCTCCTCCTGGAAAACTACATGTCTAACATATGCCCCCTAAGACTGAACAGGAGGAAAGAACTGGACCCAGGCTGGAAGAGTGTCTGGCCTGTGAATCATAGAACTTAAGATCAGAAGGGACCATTATGATCATCTAGTCTGACCTCCTGCATGATGCAGGCCACAAAAGCTGACCCACCCACTCCTGAAATAATTCTCACCCTTGACTCAGCTGTTGAAGTCCCCAAATCTTGATTTAAAGACTTCAAGCAGCAGATAATCCTCCAGCAAGCGACCCCTGCCCCATGCTGCAGAGGAAGGCGAAAAACCTCCAGGGCCTCTGCCAATCTACCCTGGAGGAAAATTCCTTCCCGACCCCAAATATGGCGATCAGCTGAACCCCGAGCATGCGGGCAAGACTCTCCAGCCAGACACTCAGGAAAAAGACTTTCAATATCCCAACATTGACCATCGGTACTAATTACCAGTGGTGGCACATTATTGACCTATTGAGTAAATCAAGTTATCCTATCAAACCATTCCCTCCATAAACTTATCAAGCTTAATCTTAAAGCCGGAGAGGTCTTTCGCCCCCACTGTTTCCCTTGGTAGGCTGTTCCAGTATTTCACTCCTCTGATGGTTAGAAACCTTCGCCTAATTTCAAGCCTAAACTTCCCGACTGCTAATTTATATCCATTTGTTTATTATTATTAGAACCACATTTAGGGTGAGACAGTGTGTTTGTGTCACAGCAAAATACAAATGGAAAACCACGGGGCAAAATATAAGAAAATGTGGGATCCTTGAAATAATTTGATAGCAGAACCAAGATAAGTATAGGGACTTCTGCCATCTACTGTAGACCAAAAAATTAATGATGGATGTTGGAGTGAAGGAGGCCTGTCACAGTGTGCTGAGATAAGAAATCCTGCTACACCCCCGCTATCTGTACCATCTCTAGAATTACAGCAACTGCACCTACTTGCTGACCCCTAATTTATAACCCCATTACTCTTACCTTTGGGTTTGGCTCCCAAGCTGCATGGCATGTTGTTTTATGATGTAACAGGATTTTATGGACCAATGGGGAACATGACGCTACAAACGCCTATAAGCAGAGTGCTAATATATGCACAATTAGCACTGGGTTCCAGCACCAGTGAGTTATCTAGTGTAACTTAACTGACTTCAGGGGCAGTTACATCAGGGATGAAATTAGTCGCCTAGGACGCTTTCTCCTCCCACCTTTGTGGCAGTCCTTCATATGCCAAGGTGTGTATCGCGAAGAAAGGAGACTGGAGCTTCAATAAAGCCCGTTGGGTGAACCTGATGCCCCATCCCACGATGTGTTCACTACATTTTCCCTGTTGGGATTCTGGGGTGGGGAGTAGCCTTAATTTACCCTGAGGTTGGGACCCTGCAGACAGGTGGGTTGGGAGGACTCGATAAAGTTCTCGGAGGGAGGGGTAGAAAAACTTGAGATCGGAGAAGAAAAGAAACTTATGAAGTCACCGGAGGGAAGCAACTGGTTTGCCACGGCGGGAGGAGAAACACCGAGCAGGAAAGTGAAGGGATAACGAATCCAAGGAGAAGGTGAGAGACGTGTCTGCACAGTGCGGGGCGTAGGGAACAATGCGATGAAGGGAAGAAGAAAGAGCCGGGAAGCGGAGGGGAGGGGGCTCTGGCGGGGAGGTGGAGCTGGCTGCAGCTGGCGACTCTAGCTCTCCTAGGTTGCTGGGCACGGGATCCGCACAGCGAGTCAGAGCCGAGTGGCTGCAACTGAACGGAGCCCAGAGGCGCTTCCTGCAGCACCCGGGCGGCCGGAGCTCAGCGCCTCCCGAGAGCCCCAGCTGCAACTTGTGAGCCGGCGGCCACCGCCGCTCTTGCCTGTGGAGAGGCGCCGCCTCCAGCTCTTCGGAAAGTTGCCTCGGCTGCCGGACGGTAAGGGCGTCCCCGGTTCGCACGGTCCCCGGGGTGTGACCCCCGTCCTGTCCGTATCACCCCCACACCCCCGCCCTGTCCGTATCACCCCCAGAGCGCGGCTCTTCTCCCCCCACCGCCCTAGTCACCCCCACACCCCTGGAGCATGTCTGCCCCCCGGCCCCTATCACCCCCCCCCCCCCCCCCCCCCCGTCCTGCCCCAGTCACCCCCGCCCCTGGAGCGCTGCTCTCCTCCCCCACCCCCAGTCATGCCCCCCCGAGCGCCTCTCCTTCTCTCGGTCCTGCCCCAGTTCACGCCCACCGTTCCCGGGGTCCTGCTCCAGTCAATAGACACCAGGGCTGCTGCTCCTCCTTGCTCCATTCAGCATCCCCCACTGGGGCGCCCTTCGTCCCTCGCTGAGGTCCTTTTTCATTCAATACGTCCCCCTCCCCTCGCGGCTTGCTGCTCCATTACCCCCCCCCAGTGCCGCTGTCTCCCCCAGCCCAAGGATGCTGCTGTCTCGGACGTTTCCAGGGTTTCCTTTGTACCTCCCCGCGCCCTCTTTTTGCCTCGGGACAAGGGAACAAATCCAACCCCAGCTGGGAAGGAGGTTGCCCTAGGGTCACTCGGGTGGCTACAGTCTGGGATGGGTGAGAGGAACCGGGAAAGGCAGACAGGAGCGATGTGCTGTCTCCTTTACGCCAGAGGCAGAGGGGGTGTTCCTTCGGCTCATCGCCCCCTTTGCCCTGGCAGAGGAGAGAGAAGAAGGTGCCTGTGCGTTGGATGCTGGGCTGCAGGGGCTTGTAAGTTTCCTGAGGTTGAAGGGCCAGAGGTGCCTCCCTTGCAGTTGCCCATCTGTTTCCTTCCCATGTCTGACAGTAACAACAGAAAGGTGGTGGTAACACCTCGTTCCAAGCTCAGGTTCCCGGTGGGGGAACTCTTGTGTACCAAGACAGGCTGGGCCACATTCATATTGAATTTGGCCCTATTGTCTGTTCTTCAAGCTGGGTATGGACATGGGTTGCTACCTTTATCATCTCTGCGTGTGCTTTTGCTTCGTGAATCCTGTTACCTCCAGCGGAATTGCTGAACGCGTTTTTCTCTCAAGAGTTACAAAGAGATTGGAAATTCTGTTACTTATTCATATATTTCTGGTCATGCTAACACATGAAGTTTCTGACAATCCAAGTGTCAGTGTTGCCTAGATTTCTGACTTCAGTACAGTAGGAACTGTTTAATTCAAATTTTGCTAATCCTCAAACCATAATTTAAAGGCAGCCTTTCAAAAAAAAAAAAGAAAAGAAAATCTAATATCTAATTGCAGAAAGAATGCTTTTAGTGAAGTCTGATGTTACCAATATGCACAGCAGGGTATTTGCTACTATAGTATGAAGTTTTATCACAAAGAAAGTTAACTACAATTGCCACAATAAATGAACTGACATTTTGTGATGCATCATCCTTGCTTTTTAAATGTTGCTTGCTTGGTAATTAATAACAATTAGTCCTTTGCAGTGCTTTTCCTAGTCATTAGTGAGATGTGACTGAACATTGCATATATTTATAGTGTAAGAGAACATTTAAACACATAGTATTATTAATGGAATGAATTCTCTAGCAACGTATTTCACTTAATAGTCAGTGACTACCAAGGAGGGTCAATGGAAGTGTATTGTAGAATGTCAAGTGGCTTGTCAGATAATTCTGAGTGCTAGATAATGCCAGATTCTGAGCTCAGTTTCACCAATATAAATCCAGGGTAAATTCACTGAAGTGAGTGGAATTACTATAGCTTTATACCAGTGTAACAGAATGTGGCGCAATGTATTTTACGGTCTTTTCTGGTTAAGGGGTCATTTAACATTTTCAGAAGAAAACAAAGTTTGTTTTCTTTCTTTGCCCTAAAAGTATACAAATTATGAGACTGAAAAAATCTAGCATTAGAACAAGTAGGTATTTTCCTTATTCTTTGTTTTAAAACATATATTATTCTCACAGCTGCTTCTTTCTCTGCCACTTTCTCTGGAGTACTTTTGCACAGTTGATAAAATTATTTAAATGTGTGACAAACCCTTGAAGGCAGTTAATATTTCTGTTATTTATTGCCGCCAATGTACTATTTTTGTTGGATGCCACTGGAATACTGTAGAAGACAATTTGCCAGAAAATTAAATTCTTTTTATTTTTAATAGATAAGAAGAGGGTGGGAAAAGGCTAGAAAGATTTGTTTTAATTTCTCCAAGAAATTCCAGACTGCCAGCAAAATCCAGTTATAATTTCTGTTGACCGTCTCACATTTTCTGCAAAGGAGAGCCCAGGCAGTGAATCATCTAGCAGCATGAGCTGTGTGCTAAGAATATGGAGATGTTACCGAGTTAGCCACTGTTGTCAATTACCTGAGGAAAAATAACCCCTGAAAGTACAGATCCAAACAAAATATGCATTTTTGAGGCCCATTCCTGTACAAGTCAGTGGGAGCAGCATTGGGCCTTTAAAGGTTTATTTGAATTGGATTTCTCAATTTGCATAGCAGGTACTTGCAGGAGATTCATGAAATGATACCGGGATAGAATGGATTCAGATGACAGAGTCCAGTTTTTCCTTTGTGATTTACAGACAAGGTCTTTATTTTCTAGCTTTGTGAGAGTAAAAATATCATGGGAAGACCACAAACCCTCCTCCTCCCAAAAAACCTCAAACAGATCCACTGCAACTTAATTTCCCAAAGTGGGAGATAATAGGGGGCTGATGATTTTTTTCAGGAAGGAGGAGTAGGATCTGGGAGTTTGCATTTTTTTTCTATGCTGAAAGCATCTAATAACTCTATCCCTAGATGATCTCATTTTTGGCTAGTTGAATTGTATTATCCTTTTTGGGGTGGAGCTGGGGGGAAAGGGAAACAGGAATCGTGTGCTTATGAAAATGCTGACCTATTCTTAATTCCATTGCCAAGGTGTGTGTGTGGTGTTTGATTCAAATCATTATTTCATACATGCAGCATTTTAGGTTGTTTTTTAAGAACAGAAACAATATTTGTAACCAAGCATAACAGTGCAGTTCATAAAACAAGAGCAACATCTGTTACTGTGACTTCAATTTCTTACTCTTTGGAGTAGCCAAGTTGACAGTTCAGATAGTTAAGTTTAATGTCCTGTGTTGAACCTTTGGTCCGGCTTAATAGTGACTGTGAAGAATCAATAACTTTAGCTTATGTTCAACTATAGCATGTCAATAAAGGAGTGAGAAGTGTTTAAAATTGCCTTATTTCATGGAGCTAGTCCCTGTTAACAGATGATGGTGGCTGATTTTGTGTTTCTGTAACCTAGTTTTATCATTCAGGCTTGCCAACTTCCTGCACTTCACGCATCAGAACGGGCTGGCATCTTGGATTTCTATCAGAGCTATGGCTGAACAAGCTACAGGGTCCTTACTGCTGTCAGAGTTAGTATTTTTCATTCTAGCACCCTTTTATCTTAAGTTAATATATCTGAAGTTGAGTACTGTAAGCGTTTGAAGCAGAGCCATGCCATACTTAGATGTCCATTTATTATCGGTAGCCTTGCCTTCCCTTACACATTTGAAGTCTCTTGCCAAAAAAATAAGTAAATACTAGAGATGGAAAAGTGAGTTAAATGGCTTTCATTTTTTTGTGAATGAATTTGCTTTTCTTTCACCTTTCTGCCTCCTCCCCCATACTGCCTTATGTAGGATCCTTCCATAATTAAAATATTATGACTTTCCTTATGGTAGCCCTTCACTTGTGGCTAGGTTCCTAATTTGATGTCATTGAAAAAAATACTAGCAGATGACATTTCATCAGCTAGTGCATGCCCGTTTTTTTTAGACCACAGTGCTAAGACCATATGGAAAGATAATGAGTTTAAGCTGATAAACAGTTTACAGATTTGCCCAAATAAAGGACTTTCTTCCTAGAAGACACATTTTACTTCAAAATAAATAATCTGGTTCCTCTGTTTTATTTAATTACCTCTAGTTCTGTCTTTTCTCAACCTGCCATAGGAAAACAGACACAACTGCTTTGTGATCATCAGCTACTGTAGATGTAGGGCCATAGCTCTTACCTCAGGGAAGGCTTGAAAGATGAGAGACTTGTAAGTACGTGGATGGATGGGTGGCCCAAGTATTGCCCCTGGAGTTCTATGATGCAGTGCAGTTTCCCAAACCTTGCATGTAGCTCATAGCCTGCCCGGAGAGCATACAGGCCTAAGGTCCACTTGGACCTTGTAGACACAGGCTGCACCTCCATATTAAAGATGAGGGGCTGCACTCTATGCTAATCCTGGGTGGCTCCTAATGAAGCTCTTAGTTTGGGGGTTTCAGCAAATGCCATCTGAAAGCTGACCCCTCCATTTTTATGGATTTCTCCTGACAAATAATATCCCCTTGTTCTCTCATGGGGGTCTCTTTCTCTCTCTGCCAGTGCTTGTTCACTGTGAATAGGGCATCCAGATGTAGTTTCAGATTGAGAAGAAATGTCTGAAATAAAGGTAGACTTATGGGTAAAAGTTAGTTTGTACTAAGCATGAGGAATGAGGCAGAGAGAATGTTCCTAGAGCTTCCAGACTCCTGTCTTTTCCTCATACGTCACTCTCCTAGACATTTTCCAAATGGGGGCACATCATAGGGCTGATGGTCTGAGACACATACATGACAAGTGACTAGCAGGAATTTGGACCAGAAAACCACTGTGGAAGCTGAGCTTTTCATTTTAGGGACTGAGGATTTAAAAAAACAACCATCACCAAAAAACAACACAACAAACACATACAAGCAGTTGAATGTGCAACATACATCCCTGCCTTGCATTCACTGTATGGCTGAATGCAGATTGAATATTTGCACCCATGAGTGTGTCTAGTTAGCTATCTGCATGCATAGTTACCTGCTTTGAATCCATAATTGTGTCCAAATGAACAAACCTAAGTTTTATGACAATCATAGAATCATAGGGCTGGAAGGGACCTCGAGAGGTTATCTAGACCAGTCTCCTGCAGGACTAAGTATTATCTAGACCAGGGATCGGCAACCTTTGGCACGCAGCCCATCAGGGAGATCCGCTGGTGGGCCGGGACGGTTTGTTTACCTGCAGTGTCCGCAGGTTAGGCTGATCGAGGCTCTCACTGGCCGTGGTTTGCCGTTCCCAGCCAATGGGAGCTACAGGAAGCAGTGCGAGCCTCGGGCTGTGCTGGCCGTCGCTTAACCACCCTGTCAGTAAGGAAGTTTTTCCTAATGTTCAACCTAAACCACCCTTGCTGCAATTTAAGCCAATTGCTTCTTGTCCTATTCTCAGAGGTTAAGGAGAACAATTTTCTCCCTCCTCCTTGTAACAACCTTTTATGTACTTGAAAACTATTATCGTGTCCACTCTCAGTATTCTCTTTTCCAGACTACACAAACCCAATTTTTTCAATCTTCCATCACAGGTCATGTTTTCTAGACCTTTAATAATCTTTGTTGCTCTTCTCTAGACTTTCTCTGTTTTTTCTACATCTTTCCTGAAATGTGGTGCCCACAACTGGACACAGTACTCCAGTTGAGGCCTAATCAGTGCTGAGCAGAGCGGAAGAATTACTTCTAGTGTCTTGCTTACAACACTTCTGCTAATACACCCCAGAATGATGTTTGCTTTTTTTTTTTGCAACAGTGTTATTCTGTTGACTCATATTTAACTTGTGATCCACTACAACTTCCAGATCCTTTTCTGCAGTACTCCTCCTAGGCAGTCATTTCCCATTTTGTTTGTGTGCAACTGATTGTTCCTTCCTAAGTGGAGTACTTTGCATTTGTCCTTATTGAATTTCATCCTATTTACTTCAGACCATTTTTCCAGTTTGTCCACATCATTTTGAATCTTAATCCTCAGTCATTCTCGGCCCGGAGTACACAGAGGTCTCCCAAGGGGTACATCAACTCATCTAGATATTTGCCTAGTTTTACAACTGGCAACAAGCACTAGCGAAGTCAGTACAAATTAAAATTTCATACAGTGACTTGTTTATACTGCTCTATACAATATTTATATTCCAATTGATTTATTTTATAATTATATGGTGAAAATAAGCAATTTTTCAATAATGGTGTGCTGTGACACTTTTGTATTTTTATGTCTGATTTTGTAAGCAAGTAATATTTTTGTGAAGTAAAACATGGGGGTACACAAGACAAATCAATCTCCTGAAAGGGGTACAGTAGTCTGGAAAGGTTGAGAGCCACTGTTCCAAAGCACATGCAACCCCTCCCAGCTCGGTATCATTTGCAAACTTTAAAAGTGTACTCTTATATGCCTTTATCTAAATCATTGACGAAGATATTGAACAGAACCAGACCCAGAACTGATCCCTTCAGGACTCCACTCAATATGTCCTTTGAGCTTGACTGTGAACCACTAATAACTACTCTCTGGGAATGGTTTTCCAACCAGTTATGTACTCACTTTGTAGTAGCTCCATCTAGGTTGTATTTTCCTAGTTTGTTTATGAGGCGGTTATGGGAGACAGTATCAAAAGCCTTACTAAAGTCAAGATATACCACATCTACTGCTTCCCCCATATCCACAGGGCTTGTTACCCTGCCAAAGAAAGCTATTAGGTTGGTTTGACACAATTTTTTCTTGACAAATCCATGCTGTTACTTATCACCTTATGATCTTCTAGGTATCTGAAAATTGATTGCTTAATTATTTGCTTCATTATCTTTCCAGTTACTGAAGTTAAGAAGACTGGTCTGTAATTCCCTGGGTTCTTCTTATTTCCCTTTTTATAGATGGGCACTATATTTGCCCTTTTCCAGTCCTCTGGAATCTCTCCCATCTTTCATGACTTTTCAAAGATAATCGCTAATAGCTCAGATATCTCCTCAGTCAGCACCTTGAATATTCCAGGATGTATTTAATCAGGCCATGGTGACTTGAAGACATCTAACTTGTCAAGGTAATTTTTAACTTGTTCTTTCCCTATTTTAGCCTCTGATCCTACCTCATTTTCACTGGCATTCACTATGTTCGATTCCAATCACTACTAAATTTTCTGGGGAAAACTGAAACAAAAAAAGGGTCATTTACCACTGCTGCACTTTCCACATTTTCTGTTGTTTTTCTCCCCACATTGAGTAATGGGCCTACCCTGTTCTTGGTCTTCCTTTTGCTTCTGATGTATTTGCAGAATGTTTTCTTATTACCCTTTATGTCTCTAGCTAGTTGAATCTCATTTTGTGCCTTGACCTTTCTAATTTTGTCCCTGCATACTTGTGTTATTCATTTATATTCATCCTTTGTAATTGACCTTGTTTCCACTTTTTGTTGGACTCTTTATTTGCATTTCAGATCATTGAAACAGTTAAAAACAGACATTAAGATTGTCTTAAAAATCATTCCCTGAATTTTTTCTTAGTTCTAAATAGCAAATGTAGAGATGAAAAAGACATTGTAGACTATCCAGTTTATCCCATTCTCTCCAACCAGGTTTGTTCCGTACCAAACTTCCCCAAGTGTTGTCTTGTCTATTGACTCCACTTCTCTCCTTCCATTAGCACATTTTTGCATAGTGACCTTAATTCTAGGAAATTTTCCTGATGTCCAGCCCTTTGCTTTCCCATGGTCAGTTACATCCCGTTTATAGCCAATATTGCAGCAAAGAAACGGAAACATTCAGCTTTGTCTTTTTTATTGTCTGCAGAGCTCAGCATTCCAGTCACATCATAAACCTGTGAAATATCCTCTTCTGCTTTCCTTTTTGTTCTCACTGAGCTTTTGAGGTCCTGAGGATCACTTGCAAAATGTTGAGTGATCTGAACTCTTGTTTAGACTAGGGTTGCCAATTTTCTAATTGCTGAAAACTGGACACTCCTGCTCCGCCTCTTCCCCACAAGGCCTCGCGCCCCCCCCCCCCATCACTCGCTCCCCCCCCCACCTCCCTGGTTGCTGGATCCCCCTTCTCCAAGACTCACCTGCCACTTGCTAAGGGGCTGGGGCCAGGGGGGGCGGTCGGTCCCCAGAATGAGGCAGAAGTGAACGGCGGTGGAACCCACCAAGCCAATGGGCCTGGCCCCTGTTCCTTTTCCATCAAAACAGCTAACACAATGGTGACTCCTCTTCTTTTTGGGACCCAGAGTACTAGGTACTCAGTGCCCTGAAGAGTTGAGCCTTTAGCACCTTGCAGTATTTGTTTCCTCCTACCACCGCATTGTAGCGGCTATTCCTTGTTGCACGTATATTACTAAGTTTTTAAGGAGCTGACTTACATACAAGGAAGTTGCACTGATTTAACTAAATCAGTCTCTAAACCAATTTAGAGAAGTCTGTATAACTTTCTTGCAGAGACGAGACCTATGCAACAAAATTTTTTAAGGGGGATTTACTGCTGCTTCCTTGCCACCTGCTGATTAACTATGGATGTCTTTGAAATTTACAGTACTCTTTTTGCAGCATTTAACGAGGAATGGTGCTAATTTCAGGCAATTGGGTGCTGCAAGCACACCATGTGATGCTGTCTCACACTTCAAATTTGGAGGCGTGAGTAACCTGAGGACACTGCAAGGGTGCTTCATTTAAAGTGTGTGGGAGAGGACCTTCTG
This sequence comes from Platysternon megacephalum, assembly GCA_003942145.1. Classification (NCBI taxonomy): domain Eukaryota; kingdom Metazoa; phylum Chordata; order Testudines; family Platysternidae; genus Platysternon; species Platysternon megacephalum. The sequence continues at coordinate 5,330,852 of QXTE01000006.1, forward strand.
GTTCAGGCTTTGAAGGAGACGCCTCTAGAATGACTGCCACATTTAGGTTCAGTTAGAATGTGGATAATGATGGCAAAGAAAGTGTTCTTAACGTGAAGTCAATGAGAATTTTGCCATTGACTTCAGTGGTTAAAGAATTGGGCCCTTACAGGTCATGGTAACATAGAGTTTTAGTACGACATGTAAGCAGGGAGGTGAAAAGAGTTTTGCGTAGATTCCCTCAATTCTGCTTGAGAAACTTCTTCAGAGGGGCTGGAATGAGTAGATCACTTCATGGACTCTCCATGCTATCAACCTGCTCCAGAAACAGGTGAAATTCCTTTATTTGCTATTTATTACAGTTTCACATGTTCTAATATGGGCATTGCCAGCAACCTGATAAATGAATGGGGTCATCTGGTTTTGCTGGAACTGGTACAATTTCCTCAACCCAGCTGCTGTTTAGTAAATGTTTACAGTGATATATCCACTCAGTGAAACATGGCTGATACTGTGAGTGACGTGTACAATGTTTGGAAAGTGAATGTTGTTATCAATGAACCAACTATTGTTAGCTTATTTTAAAGGCAGCATGATCCAGTGGATAAGGCACTGAATTGGAACTCAGAATCTGGGTTCTCTTGCTGGCTCTGCCACTGACCTCCTGCATGACCTTGGGCAAGTCACTTCACCTCTCTGTTTCTGTTCCCCCCTCTGCCTTTTGTCTGTCTTGTCTATTTAGAGTCTAAACTCTTTGTGGGGAGGGATAGCTCAGTGGTTTGAGCATTGGCCTGCTAAACCCAGGGTTGTGAGTTCAATCCTTGAGGGGGCCACTTAGGGATCTGGGGCAAAAATTGGTCCTGCTAGTGAAGGCAGGGGGCTGGACTCAATGACCCTTCGGGGTCCCTTCCAGCTCTATGAGATAGGTATATCTCCATATATTATTATTATTATTTAGACTGGGGCTGTCTCTCACTATCTGTACGTACAGTGCCTAGCACAATGGGCCTCTGATCTCAGTTGAGGTCCCTAGGCACCTCTGTAATCATTCATTATTAATTTCTTGGTATTCCTCCACCTTCTGTGATGTTAATGTCAAGTGCAACTCTTTATGACTTTCTGTTGATTCCAGTAGGAGCTGGATCAGGCCCTGTAATGTGGAAAGCTATTTTGGCAGAAATAATAACACTTATTCTGTAAAACTGTTTTCACTCAAGGCTCATACCCGGCTTGAAATAAGTCTCACAATGTGCCTGCCACATAGGAAAGCCTTTTTATATGCCTTTTAAAGATGGATAAACTGAAGCACAGAGAGGTGAATTGACTTGCTTACTGTGATTCAGTGGCACAGTCTGGCATGGATCCCAGGAATCCTGTTACCCAGTCCCTCTGACACAATACAGAGCTGTCTAAACTGGGGCACTGACCATTTCTGCAGTGCTTTCACTTTCCACTAAACTGTACATAAACTGTAGACCTAGCAGCTTTTAAGTGGCATGATGCCAAGTTCTTAAGAAGGGTGATTTTGGTCATGTTGCTAGACATATGTTTTTATGGCCCTGATTCATCTATTGGATTTAATCTGTTGGTCTTTTTTTAGTTATTATGGAAACAGTTACTATATTTACTTTTTTATGAAAGGCTCCGTGTGTGACAGTTAAGTGCAGAAGGAGTTTTAAAAGGATAGTTAGGGATTGTACTAAATGAGGGTGCCTGCATTTCTTAAAGAAAACATACTAAATGAAGAGAATAGCAGCTTGCCTATTCTTGAAACATGGCACTCACAGGGTATCCATGTTAAACTGTAACAAGTGTTCTGGGCAAAAAACATGGGGTGTTGGTTTTTTTAATTAATTTTTATTTTTTTGCTTGCCTGCTAGATGGCACATCTCTCAGGCTTGTCTTGGGGACAAAGAGTACCAAATCTGCTTCTAGCTCTCAACCCACTTATGGTCTCATTTGAGAAACACTGAGCAACCATACATCCCATTGAAGTCAGTGGGAGCTGCAGGGGCTCCTCACCTCTGAAAATCAGAACCAAAGTGGCTTGAGTTGGGCATTCTAAAAATCAGCACTTACTTTTGAAAACTTGAGCCCATGTCAGGGAGACGGCAATGTAAAAGCTGTGCGTAGATTCTTGAAATGGTGTCAAGGTCACTCTTGAGCCATGCCAGTGTTTCATCCATTATCTTCATGTGAAAACGGATCATTTTCTGGTTTCAGTATTTGGTGGTCGTGAAGGTGAGGTTAGAGTAGGGAGTGAGATGAATTTGAGTCTCTACTGAAGGACACTTGAGAGAGGAGGCTTGGGAACAATTTATAGAACATGTTTGAGTGTTGAGTCTGAGGACCTGATCCTGCTAGGTGCTGAGTGCCCGAGTCATTCCTGATGAGTTAGGTGGGAATAGAGGGCTCTCAGAACCTCATGGGACTTCAGATCCTATGGAAATAGGTGTGGGGGCCCAGATAGTGCATCTCTGGAAAGACCCTGTTATCTACATTACTGTTTAATAGAAGATAAAAATAAAATCTGAAGCTAAAACACTTCCTGACCCTTGTGCTGTGGATGCTCAAGATTTGATGATGGTTTTTGCAGGCACTGGTATATCTCATTGGATGGGTGATCTTGTTCCAGCACCTTGAGCTTTTGAAAATTTAACATCTTACTATAGTATGTCACCCTGGACACATAGTCCTGAGAAAAGACTTTGACTAATACAGATGTAAACGCACAGTGGTGCCTGGCCAATTAAAGATGAGTCTTTTGTTTTTAAGGTGTGTGAAAGGATGTTTCAGTCATGGGTGACAGAGTCTGGAGAGATTAAGGAGTATGAGGGTTTTCCAGAGTCTGCAGCATTAAGAGTTTTTCTAACAGCACAGAAAGGGGCAGAAGCTTTAGTGCTTCACATTCTGTACATTGCAACTTTGGCTGTTTTGGGATAGTGGTGGGGAGAGTTGGATGGGAAAAATCAGAGCTTAATTTAAAACAAAACAACCTCCAGTTTTGGAAAATGCTGCTGTTAATATTTTCTAGGCTTACTCCTTCTCTGCATTTTGGGTTGTTCATGGGATTCCCAAGCTGTAACACTGATCAGGAGCAGCACCAAAGTAGCTCTACCCATGGGGAACACAAGGTAATGGAGTTGAGAGTCCAGTCCTTTCTCAGCACTGATCAGTATTCTCAGCATGCAGTGAGACGCATGTTCTGGCCCCTGGACTGGGAGCCAGGTGCACCTAAACTCAAATCCTGGTCTGATGCAGAATTCCCTCTATGGTCTCGGACAAGTCACATCACCTCTCTGTGCATCTGTTTCTCCAGCTGTAAAAATGACCAAAATACCCAACTCCTATGGCTGCTGGGAGAAGTCTAGTTAGCTAATCTTTGTAAAGTGGATCAATGATGAAAAGTGCCATGGGCTGTTAGCAAGTGCAAGAAGCTATGATGTCATAAACCACAGGCTTGTGACTTCACAGCAGGAAAAGGCAAAACTGGGCTGATTGTGAGAAAGCCCTTACAGAAACATAGAATGTGGAAACTCACCCTGATATGGAGAACCTCTGTGTGATCTTATGCTCCATTCTGATTCTTAGCACAGGGCCTAAATGGGTCTGCTTAGCACTTTGTGCAAGCTGTCTGCACCTCTCACTTACCCCCCAAATGATAGGATCTTCTTAGGGTGTCCCATTGTCTTTTGTGTTCCCTCTATGTAGTCTGTCAGCAACTTGGGTCCCAGCACCTTGCCATTCATTATTCCTTATACAGCACTCTGTGAGCACTTAAAAAGTAATAAATATTAATAATAGGGTTCTTTGAATCAGTAGACTTTTTGCTGCTTAAACTCACCCGGTTCTGCTGCTTATCCTCTATTAAAAGTTGTTATAATCCCCTGATTGTGACACCATAATAACTTCCGCAGCAATGGAAGGGGATGTGGCATAGAGGATTATAGCTAAAGGTGGGGAAGCAGCAGCAGGAGAAGACACCTTTAAAGACGCAAAGATGCCACTTTCCATTCAAATATTCCCTTGCAATAAAGAACGAGGAGCAGAAAATATGATCTGGGAGCAGAACTGTTCACCTGAATAGTGCTTTTCAAACAGTTTTCCATAAGATGTCAGCAACCCTTTTATGATAATCCTGTGTCACATGTTAGATACCTTCTTTAAAAAAGAAAATTTCTATGTAGGAAATATAATACTTTTAAAGGACTGCATTTTAATGAAGCTTTGAGGCCTGCTTGTGAGAAGAAAGTGTCTCAAACCAAGATGATGGATTGTTCACTCGAGAACCCTCTGTGACATTCCCGTATGTTTCTTTTTAATTCCCCCAGCAGAGAGTTACATTGTTTAGTTCTTTTAAGTGGAATGGAAGGGTAAGCTACTGTCCACTCCCAGTGAATAAATACTATCATCCATATAATAGATGGGCCAGGCTCCAAAGCTAACTTCCCTCCACTCTTGAACTGCAGCAATGCTTCCCCCGCCTTAGAAATTGCATGAGGTGGGGTGGGAGTAAAGTGAATAAGAATGAAGTGTGTGTGGGGGGGTGTTTTCCAGACCCATGACCTACCCCCTCATTCCGCTCCTCTTATCTATTTTGTAATTTAAGCTGCTGGCTGAGGAGAAATAAGTAGACATGATAAGAGGTGGTTGGGCAAACTTCAGGAAGCCGAAGGAGTTTGTTCTACATGGTATCAGTTAGCACTTGTCCAGAGGAGCTGGGTGGTTCCTAAACAGAAATTCTGCTGGATGTGTTGCTTTCAGGTCTCAGAGACAAGCCATCAGTGCAAGCCATGCTAGTGACTATTTGGGGTCTCCTCCTGGACTGGCCTGATCCTTCCTCTAGCTCTAGATTTTTGACACGGTTGGATTCTGTGCTTGTTGCAAGGTGGAGGGAGGAGGAATCTTTATGGTAGCTATGTGCTGGTCACTGCATGGCAAAGGAGAGTGACTGTCTCTGAAGCACTTGTGGTGTTTTTGGCAGGGTCAGAACCATGCATGTGGGAGATTGGTTGAAGGATGAAAGGGCTTCTCAACCCCACACTCCCTTCTAGGACTGTTAGAAAAGCAGCTTTAGCAGCCAAGTTAAATACAGCGGAATGTGCCTGGGTTATGATGTTGGTCAGGGTCTGCAAAAGAATGCTTATAGCAGGAGATGAGCTTCTTGGAGAGAGTTCTATNAGAGTTTGAACAATTAGTCTTACCCCTCCTCTCCTTTCCTCAAAAAAAAAAAAAAAAAAAAGGTGGGAGGGAAGAGTGAAATGTTGCCCTTACTTCCCGTCCTCAAAAGCCCTGCTGTACATTGTGTCTCTGAGAAATAAACTACTGGAGGTATTGAGCAAGGCTAGGCTCATACGGCTTAGTTTTCTGCCCTATACCCCAGTTTTGAGGAACGTCTTGACTTGGAGATTTTGGGACAAGTCAGTCACCCAAATACTGATCTCCTAAGTGCTGCCACCAGACACCTTGGCTGGCTCCAGCTGCAGCCTTTCAGCAGTTCTTCTGCAGTAAATGTGCATCTGAATCATATGCACTGGGCACATGCTTGAGCTGTGATTGTATCAAAATTCCACTCTGCCTTTTTTGGGAGGATGAACAAAATATGCCTGTTTGGTTTTAAACTGCACATTACATGGGCTAAAACAAAACACTCCTTTTAAAGACAAAATATTCCAGGCTGTTGCAATGTAATTGAGTTTAAATAAAAGGCCATTCCTGTTTCTAAGTGGCCAAGTGCATCCACAATGGTCTTTTCAAACCTCTTTTGTAAAGGTTTTTTTTGTCATTCTGTGACAGAGGAGGGGAGGATTCTGAGCCTGCCCCTTGTCCTTCCAGCCAGGAATGTATATCAAGTCAAAGGGGGAACTTAAAGGCTGGGGACCCTGAATCAGATGCTAGGGTATCTTTACTCACTTCTACATTCTCCGGTGATAAATCTGCATGGGCAGACAACCATTAGGAAGTAATCCTACTATAGAGTTATCTGTGCCTTCCCAGCACCCTCTCACCCAAAAAAAGGGCATCTCTCCAAATGAACCAAGCCTGAGCCTCTCAATTTAAGGACTTTGATTCCTGAGCAACCAGACCTCAGCATATTTCTCCCCACTTGCTTCATCACCAATGGGGAAAACTGTGATGAATGGAGGATGGACTGATACAGGCTTCCCTGAATACTCCCAGATGGATGAGGGAAAGCTTCTCTTTTTTCTGTAGAGTAGAGGTCTAGACTGTGTCATCTACTTGGAGGGGGATGGGGTGTTGGGTGGCCTCTGTTGAAGACTGGATAGACTAGGGCATCCAGAAGAGAAAATGAACAAACCCCAAACATTTTGGTGTATAGTAAAGTATGTAGCATAGTCAAGCAACTTCTGGACATGCTGGAGACGTAGGTCAAGCTAAGAAATCTGGATGTCCCAGAGAAACCTGTGAACTAAGCCTATGGATGCTGTGAGGGAAGTGAGCCTTGGTATACAGAGAGATACTATGGCATCCCTACAATCCCCTGTTAGGAGCTTGGGGGAAAGGAGCTGGGAGGATGTTAATGATAATAGCCAACAGTGGGAAGGCAATAGAGTGCACAGGGTTTCAAGAAAGAAGCGAGATGTAAGCCATTGTAGCAATAAATGACTTTTTAAGATCCTTTGTGTGTTGTTATAGACATTTATAACATAATCCTCACACCACCTAGCAAGGTGGGCAGAGTGGTTGTCCTTAAAAGGGCAGTGTTTACTATCAGTTCCTGCACCGTTACATCTCAGACACCTGAGTTTCATTGTTATCTCAAGATTCCACTCTGCACTAACTTTTAATGGTGAAGCTGTTAAGTATTATCCCCATTTTACAGATAGGGAAATGGGGGCAGAGTGGTCCAGAGACATGCCTAAGGTCACCCAGAAAGTGACTGTCAGGGTTCCTGATACTCCCATCCACTTTCAGTCCCCTAGAGTATGCCACCCCTGTATGGAGAGCTCTTACTATTGGTCTCACCGTCTTCCACATACAGAATGGGAGAATGGTGCAGGGGAAACCATCATTTTCTAGTCTGGGTTGTGAAGCTAAGATCCATATGTGGCAAAACCATGGGCCTATAGAACATGGAACTCTGCTTTTCTTTGGGATGTAGATGCAGCAAGAGCACCTCTGGAGAAATGGAGGGTTTTGTCAGTGAAACTCAAGATCAGCCTGCAAACAAATAGGCTGCCCAAGGACCTTGTAGCATAGAGGAATCCAAAGATTGCAAGATGACTGGGCAAAGTCATTTCACCGTGTATATTTTTTGCTGCTTTGTGAAGTATTTTGCTTTCATCTGATATGACACAACAATCTCCTCCCTTCTTTCTGCATCAAACGGAAGATGTGCTTATTCAGCGGTCATTTGATTGGAACCTAGTACATTCTGACTGGTGTTAATGCACCAGATTCTGCTGTCAGTTATGCCAGTGTTAATCAGGAGTCACCCCATTACTTTCAGTGGGATGACTCCAGATTAGTGTAATAGAGTGTAGAGTTTGGCCAAGGTTATTTTTTCCCTTCTTCCCCACCCCCACTGTAACCATTGTGGGTCAGATATTTTGCACACTCACCCTGGTTGCTGTTATGTATTTTTAAATACATCCATTAATAAAGGTTTGTAATCCTGTTTTCAGGGTTGGGGATGGGGAAGTGAGGACATTTTGTCTAGTGAGGAAAATATTTCTGGAAAATTGGGTGTTTTGGATTCACTTTTGTTTGCAGAGAAACTCAGTGCATTAATTATACATCAAACTGGAACAGAAACATACAGTAGTAATCTGTCTGTGGGGGATTCTGCAGAGAACTGCTGGAACCCAGGCCATGCTGATTTTCCTAACTTATAAGTTACAGGATCAGGTTCAGAGCTGTGTGCCAATCAGAACTGCACTAGTGAAGAGTTCTTTGTAGAGTCACAATGGACACAGCAGAAGTGGCCAAAGAGGAACCTTAGCAGGGCAAAACTGCCTCCTATGAAGTCCTTCAGTCTGGCCTGCAGACATGCTCCTCTTTAATATAAAACTGAAGGCTTCAGGTCTAAGCATGCAATGGTGGTACTGTGATCAAGGTGCACACACGACCTGCCTTCTGGGTGCCATGCCTCCTTATTAAATAAAAGAATAACTGCAATCTGCTCCATTTATGCCAGTGAAGTTTAGCCCTCCAGCTCCTGCCAAGTTTCCTTAGGCGGACAAAGATTGGTCACTCCCTGATTTTTATGGATGACTGTGCTGTTTCTCTGGTGCTTTCATCTATTTCACTGCCTCTGAGTCTTTTTTCTTTTTACTGTAGGGAATTCTGACTTGTTGTAAAACTATAGTCTGTCTAGACTCAGCATTGCTTAGCAAGGAGGAGGTGAAACAAATACAACCAGTGTAAGATGATGATACAGTAATTTTCTGGCCCTTCTAATAACTCTAAATGCATTATAAAAAGGATTCAATTTATTAGCATCATTTGTTACTATGCATAAATTCCTGGAGAAAAATCAGAGATTGACTGGCTGTAGATAATGAAATGGGGCAGTATGCACAGATTGGGCAGAGATCTAAAGTAGCCATGTTCTAGCCCATAAAACTGAACCTGTTGTTTGGAGTCCGGGCATGGCAGATGTAGCATCTCGATGTTGTGCTGTAGTGACTGTTTATCTTGTGACATCGGCTCAGACGGTCACTTACTCAAGTACCTAAACTGGTGAGACAAGGCAAGTTTGGATTTGCTAGACATCGGACTAGATTGAGCCTATGTTCAATGCCCTGTGTAAAGGCTAGTGTCTAACTGACCACTCCCAGGTTCCTTTAATGTGTCTCAAATTGAGTGCCCAAAATCACTAGTTACTTTTGAAAGTCTTGGCCCTGGATTCTTTTCCTGGCTCTGCCGCAAACATTCTGAGTGACCTACGGCAAGTTACTTTAGGGTCAGACTTTCTCAGGGATTTGTAGATAAGTTACATTTTAACTTTGATTTAGGTGCCTAAATAACTTTGAAAATCTGACCTTAGTCTCTGGCCTCAGTTCCTCAGCTGTAAAATATGGATAATGCTTCTTTCTCCCACGCTTTGTCTGCTTTGTCTATTGAGATTATAAACTCTTCTGGACAGGGACTGTCTTTTGGGGGTTTTCAATACAGGAACATTTTACCAGTTTTAACGGGATAGTTAAACGGCAGTAGTTATACTGCAGTAATTCCCCATGTGAGCACTCTTATTTCAGAATGAATGGCTTTTTTGATTTAGCTCACCCCCTTCCAAAGCATCATAAGATACACTGTAAAAAAGGCACTCTAATTTTGGAATAAGAGTGTCCACCCAGGGAGTTATACTGATATAACTATACTGGTTTAAATTCAGACTTTAGCTTATATCAGTATATCTTTCCCATGTTTGGGTAACAGACTGATCTTTCTACTTATTGATCACTGATGAAACTTGATCAGAAAGAGAGAATATCTCTTGGCAACTACATCCAGATACTTGCATTTTGGAACCTTTTCTGCACAGTATTATTTCTGATAGCAGAACTTGCTAATGTCTGGCTTCCCATTCAAAAGAGCAGCATAGATTTAGGTTTTCAATAATTTTGTATTTATATCTTAGGTACTTATATGGTCCCATTACCATAGTATCCGAGTGCCTTACACCTTTCAGTGCATTTATTTTTACAACCCCTGCACCCTTATTTTACAGATGAGAAATTGAGGCACAGAGAGTGACTGCCTGTGGTTACATAGGAAGCCGCTGGCAGAGAAGGGAATTTAACCTGAGTCTCCCAAGGCCCACACTATCACCTGAAACACTGAACCATCCCTCCTCATTTTTAACAACAATTGAATCAAAATCTGTTTCCAGAAATGGTTCCCAACTTATAGCCACATACAAAGCCAAATCCTGCAGTCCTCTCCCCGTCCTCATGAAAACAGAAGTCCCATTGACCTCAGTGAGGTTTTTAAGCTCTACCATCCTTTTCAAGGTGAAAATTTTGACAGTCTTCACTACTGGTGATGTCCTAGATCCAAACTTTCACTAGTATCAGTGCATGGCTCTCAGAACATTCACCCATGTCCACAGCATGGATAGAACCCTAACCAAAGTTACACAGCAGACATAACCCTTCCTAAACTCATGCTTCCCCCGCAGTGATGCTGTCATAGCTGGTTGCTTGTGGGAGCTGCAGAAGCACATGCTGGTTTGTTGCTGTAAGGTTGCATGATGATTTATTAAAGGCAATTTTAACATGCCCATCACCACAGTAGGGGTTGCTGAGTTGCTAATGCCAATACACCACAGGAACTGAAGCTCTTTTAAAAAAAAATTAGGCTTTGATCCTGTAAGGTACAGAGCACCCACAATTCCCTGTGACTCAGGATCAGGCTTGAAGGGATTGAGCTGCAGAAAAGCTGAGCACTCATAACTTCCTTTGAAGTCAGTGGGAGCTGTATATGCTCAGCACCTCTGCAGATCAGCTCCTGGGAGCGTGCGGTTTGAGTGGTGATGCACAGATGCCAGAATCTCTCTCAGGGCTTCGTGGTGTCTGAGAAGAACCACATGAGTTTAATCAGATCTTCCTGTAGTTGTTTATTAATTAAATCCAAGCTGCTGCACATGTTCTTTCTGACAGGAGGTGCCATGCATCTCTGGAATCATGGGACTCTGTTTTTCCTGAGTGAGTTTGAGCCTGGCAGCTCTTTGGAGCCTTTTATAAAGGTATTAAAGAGCAGAAAACTTGGTGGTTGCCTCAAGCTGAGGAGGAAATGCTGTACTTGAAGGATTAATCTCAGTGCAATGAATTTTAAAGACTTCTTGTTACACATGTTGTAGAAAGCTATCAAAATGCTAATGGTTCTGCTGTCTTACCTGCGGCAGACTTTCATTTAACCCTTTCAATATTAGAAATATTTGTAAGAGGAGTGTGTTTGTGTGTTTGGGGGGAGGGGAGAGTAACTTAGTTTAATTGCACAAAGATAGTCCATTGAGTTACCAAAAAGTAAGTTTTACAGCACTTGAAACATATTCTCCACTCGCACCAGTTTTACACCAGTGCAACTCTATTGACTTCAGTGGAGTTACTCCTGATTACATCTGTTTAAGGGAGAGAAGAATCAGGCCCAAAGTTAGCAGCTTGGAGAATTTTATGGCTTAATGATGACATAGCCATGACCTTCTGGACAACAGCTGTCTTGACCTCTTGATAGAACAAGGACTGTATGAACTCTACAAGGTTTGGTTTGCAATGCGGTTTAAGAACTGAGCCCTGCTTTTTGGTTCACAGGGATTAGATTTGGATTAATCTCTCTGCAGGTTTGATTGGAGGTGTGAGTTTGAATTTGGACCTCCGAGGGAAATCTCTCAGCCACTGCTCCAGGATCCTCTCTTCTTATTTTCGATGCCTTCAGCTGTTTCCCCTGGCTCATTTCAAGGGGAGGAGGTTTACCCACTTAACTCATATCTGCTGAGTTTACAAGTGTGAACGGGGGGTTGTGAATGCATCACACCTTGAACATGTTTATTAGAGTTTGAGTTTTTAGGCAAATATTTTGCTTAGTTCTAGATAGGATGCCTGTTGATTAACATTTTAATATAAAATAGCATCTTGTATGTGTTGGAGAGCTTCTCTTAAACCAGGGGTGCCCAACCTATGGCCCTTACGCTGTACATGGCCCACCAGAGCATTTCATAAGCCTGCTTCAACACACTATACTAACGGCTGATTCATTAGTGTTTTGTCATCATGTTTGTGTTAATTTAGGTTACACAAGTGTGTAAATAGACAATACATAGAAACAACTTATCTAAATATATACGAAACAAGCTGAACTTAAAATATAAATCAATACAGGTGACTTTAAATCTTATTAAAATATGCAGACTCTGTTTGGCTCATACAAGGTTGTGCTTAGGTTTATATGACCCTCCTGTGCAATAAGATTGGGCATCAGTCTCTTAAATCATAATAGAGTGAGCACTCCAGTTTCTTGAACATACAGCAGACCTCTGAACATCCCCAAACCTCCATTGTCTGAAATGGCTAAACATAAGTGTGTAATTTCCTGACCAGCATTTGCAGCCCCCATTTTATCATAAAACCTGCTCAAATGAGTTTGGTTCCCAGTGGTTTTGGTGGTGTGAAAGTATCTCTGTCAGGAAGGTAAACCAAACAACAGAATAAATGTCTGCTGAAACCAATGACACTCCCTAACATATCTTCCTGCAACATATCCTCTCTGTAATGTATGTAAATGCCAGTGGATGGACATCAACTAAAATATAGAAAATTAGCCTCTCAGGAGGGAACTTTTGGACAGTATCTTTTGGGGTTTTGGTTGTGTTTTTGACACATCCGTGTAACTCTTTACAGATCCTGTGAAATTGTGGTTTGGAGCCAGATAAATGTTTGGATCACTTTGGAAATATAAATAACAGAGATTGTGAGTGATAGTAAGCCATTGAGATTGTGTCATTCCATTAACCTTCCATGAAATATGCTGGAACAATGGATCTGTCTGTGTATACCTTTAATCATGCTTCACCAGGCAATGTCAGCCCCCCAGGGAGATTGAATGGTGAATTCAGAATCACCAAGCCCTTTAGGGTTATATTCACCATTAAGTCTTTCACTTTTAGGTTTCAATAGACTTTGTACTAGTACATTTTTTTTAAAGCTAGTTTGCCATTAAATATTAGCTTTCTACCAACTTCCTTTGTGATTCCTCACTTCAGAGCAGCAACATGGTTTTACCTACTAGAGTTCTCCCTACTCTATGCCTGGCTAATAGGACTGCTAGTTCACTCCTCTTCGGTGTAGGCATGGGGGTGATGGCTGGTGGGAGGAGGAATGCAGCAAAGATTATTAATTATTATTATTTGTAGGTAGCACAGGGTAGTATAGCAGTCCGCAATGGTAAGAAACCAAGCAAAGACAAACAGACTGAATATCAGTGAGATTCTGTAAAAATTGAACAATAGTTATTTCCCCTCTCTGTCTTCATTCACCCCCTCAAAAAAAAAGTGGTAGATACTGTTTCATTTGGGACATTTTAAAACCGAAGTGGATAGGACACTGAAGAACAGGCTTTAGGAATAATCCTGCTTTGTCTGGGATTGGGGGATGGGAAAGCCCTAAATGATGTAAAGATCAGGATGCTTTGAGCACAGGACTGAGAATCAGGAACTCATGAAATCCAATCGCACTATTAACAATCACTTCCTATGTGGCCTTGGGCAAATCTTTGAATTTAATTACATTTTCAATGAAAAACTATTAGCCCAGATGGAGGGGAACCAATAGACTTAATGTGTCAGTGAAACTGGGCTAGTCAATTTCACTTTTATTTATAGTCAGTTTCCATTGGGTTACACTTTCTAATTCTTGCACTTAGCAGGATGGTAACAATGGATGGATTTAGATACTGCAGAGAAAGGTTATCGTTTTCATAATAAACCATTTCCCTCTGAAATGTTTACATTTCATGGGAACACCTTCAGTTGAGATGCTTTGTAAAAGCTTGGGGTATGTTCTGTTTCATATATTGTGTCTTATTTGATTTGAAAATGATACACATCTACACATAAATACCAAGTCTATCATGGGTGAGCAACAGTTGTGACCCCAATATCCTAGATTGTGATGCCATTTCCCTTTCAGATACCTGAACCTCAATAACTACATAGCAATCTACTCTTGCTGTTTGTGTATATATATATATATATATATATATATATATATATGGGGGTAGGATAAGGAAGGAGGAGGTTGAGTGTATGTGGGGCAGGGGAAAGAAGAGTTTAGGGATGAGTATATGGACCTGACACTGCACCCTCTACTTCTGTGGTTAACTGGCCAGTTGATCTCTGCAGATTAAATATTAAACACAAAAGGAAAAATCTAAACATTTCTGAGGAAACCTTGTCTTGGAACTGGGCTTTGAGAGGCATCATTACCAAGCTGATGAGAGAGTTGGAGATGTGCATACGTGATCTAGTAACCATATTTAGTAGATGGGCTGACTGGCACAGCATTTCCCTGTGAGAGAGCAGTGCAAGTGTTGAGATGGAGCATAGACCTGCTCTGATAGCTTCATTAAGAGCTGTCCTTGGGAGGTGACTCAGTGCAGAGCAGAACGGGAATGCTGCTGCTGTTTCATTATTGTTATTTTTAATTGCATGGGTAATTTGAAAATCCCAGCCTCTCTTTTTGTACGGCTGGAATGTCTGAAATGCACCATTGCTGTTGGTCAGGAACTACAGATCATGCGTCCTGCAGCTGTCAGCCTGGTGCATGCGTAAGAATCTGCACCTACAAGGCGAAATAACAGAACCTGTACCTTATGCTACCTTTATAGGATATGCTAAACTGCAAGCTGTGTCCAGCCCATCACAGTGCTCCCTTGGATGAACATTGTTGCACCTGATACTGTGCACAACTTGGGCAGGTGGGAGGGAGGAATGATCTTTCTCTCCTCCCCCTTAGAGAAATGGGGGTTTGAAATACCCACCCTTGCCCTCTCTCTGTTTGAGTGTAACAAGGTGCTTTATGGCTGAGTGGCTGGTCTCCACATTTTCAAAAGTTATTGGGGCATGACAGGGAAGAAAAATAAAAGATTAATCCTCCCCCCCTCCCCCCATAAAAGACATGAAAAAATCTCATATTTTGTTTTGTGTTGTGACTTGTATGATTTGGAATGAGGTTGGTGGGTCTCAGCCTGTCTACTGTTGGGCAGGTGTCCATATCTCACAAATCCACCCCCGCAGCTGGCACTAACTGCCCTCATTGGCAGTCTCAGTGGAGAAACCAGGGACTGAACAGATGAAGCAAACTGATATCTCTTAGTTTGGAGGGTGTCTCTCCAGTTCAGAGCTGTAAGTAAATTGACAGCACAGTCGTAGTGGAAGCCTGAATTTGACATGCTTCCCTTGATATGTCCTGGTGATGACCAGAGGACTTCAATCTCCATGGAAGCATCTCTTACCTGCAGTGAATTCTGCTACATTAGAAGAGGAAGATCTGTGATTCTATTTCAAGTTTCCCAGGGTGAGTTTTATGTGGATTGCAAATTGCCCCATTTGAATTCAGACCAAAGAGTGATCTGTCCCCAGTTTCAGTTCCTTGGGCACTTCTCCTTGACCGAGACCTTGCCTAGGCACTCTAGAATTCACCTAATGGTCCCAGTTCATTTCTGTGTCATGCTACTGACTTCACTGGAGTTACACTGGGATGAATTTAGGCCTTTCGTGCCTCTAGGCATCTTAGATATCACCTATAGGCAGTTAAACACGTCTTGGCAACCACATTTTACGTGACTCCAGGCTGCCATAATGGGTTATTGAAGTGAAATGATGGGCAAAATATTTGTTGGAAGGAGCAGTGAATCAGGCAGGCCTTGGTTCTATTTTAAAAACCCACAGAGCACTCAGTAGTGTGTTCTACCTAGTAACTGTTGCCCTCACAGGACTGTGGCAGCACAGCCTGTGCTAGGAATCGCAGGTGGTGCTCAGTTCCTGTGGGCAGCAGTGGGAGCTTGCAGTGTTCTGAAGAGGCTACCAATGGTAGACAGTCGGAGAGGAGGGAAGATGGAAGCAATATCTCCCCTGAGCACCCACTTACCCCAAATACTGATCTGTATAAGTGAAAACCACGGTGGTGACAGGCATCACTTTGACATTGGTCCCAGGGAGTCCTGAGCAGGAATGAAACAATGGATCTGACACTGGCAGTCCTGCTTACTGCATTATTGGGACAGATTAGAGAGGAATGGGAAAGATGCTTGTGTCATTGTACTTGTTGGTCAGCCTAATCCTGCTCCTTACCTTCAAAACAGGACTGAAATTAACAGGAAAGAACTATAAGAGGCCTTTTCGCCTGGAACCTTGCATAGGTGCTGGAACTACGGGTGCTGCAGCACCCCCTGGTTTGAAGTGGTTTCCATTGTATCCAGGGTTTACAGTTTGGTTCAATGGCTCTCACCACCCCACTATACAAATTGTTACAGCACCCCTGGAACCTTGCTCATTTGTGTTTCATCCTTCAAATCATCCATGCCCGTATTGCGGCTGCTACAACTTGGCCCCAGCCTCCTTGCCGTCCCCCTCTCTCCCTTGCTGGGGTTTTCCAGCAAACACGGTCAGGATTTATTTCTTGCACGTATGAGGGGTTTAGCATATGGCATTTGTGACATGGATCACTGCATATGGCAGGACGTGGGTGCAGATATATAATTCATATACAGCCGGCTTGCCCTGCACAATGAAGATTTGGTTAAATGGGAATAAAGATTAATACTGGATTTAAGTTTCTCATAGTTGGCTGGTAATAAACTAATCTCCTCTAGGGCTGCAGGCAGGCAGCATTCCACTCAAGGCAGTTTGTGTTTGCAAAACCTGAAAGAAATTGAATTTTGATACTGAGAGGGCTTTAACCAGAGCCTTTTACAATACAGTATATGCACTTTCCATTGCAGCCTTTTAATTTCTATATTGTGTGACATTCACCTAGGCTCCCAGGTCTGATGGACGTTTGACAGTAATATTTTTCATTTCATTCTCTAAGAGCTTAGCACCTCAGATCAGTTTTATAAATGTATAAATTACATTCTAGAAGTTGATAAACTGAAGTCTTTAGACAGATGGAGAGAAATATTTGCAGAGGGCAGTGAGTGCTCTGCAATTTAAAGAGAGTTGTTTAGGTTCCTGAAAGCTCTTTAGGTGGCTTAGGAGATTGGTAATGGGATCTGTGGAGCATTCCATGACTGTGTTGTCAGTTCAAGTCCCATCTGGCTTGGTTGTTACTGCGTGAGAGAGAGAGTTTGATCCATGCACTTTACAAAACCAAACAGCACAATTGACACTAAGGCCCAAATTTTGAAGATGTGAGTGTGTGCCTGCAGTTTTTGCATTTGCAATTAACTGTGACTGCAGTCCTTCCCCTTGACATCTGTGTATCTGATTTGCATTTTCATTCAGATATTTAGCCATCTAAATAGTAAGATTTGCATCTGCAATTAATTGTGGGTGGGGAAAAAGTGGGTGTAATTTTGCAGGCTTAAAATTGCATCTGCAAAAAGGGTGGCTGGGCTGAGGTCTGCCTGAAAGTCTATTCTAAATTTCTCTTGTTTCAAGGGAACTTGACTGACCTGGCCTGAGCCTAGGAGAGCAGCTGGCAAAGAATAGCTCCCTGCTCTCCACACCAGCACCAAGGGGGTAAAAGAGGAGAAGATGATGGGTAAAAGAGGAGAACCAATAGCTCCTTGCAGCTTCCTGATTCTCTTCCTTAGCCCTGGTACAGGTTAGAACAGTCTGAGAGCTGCTCTAACTCACCCTAGCTAGCAAAGGTACCCTAGCTGCCACCCTCCAGCCGCTTCCCTTCCCTGCTCAGCCAAGGATTACAAATGAGCCACAGAGCCTGAATAGAACTGAGGCACATTGCCAGGGAATGGTGTGGGGAAAGCCTTCCCTGCCTGTGTTCTTGCAATACCAGCTCTGAGAATAAATGGAGGACTTGTTTGCAGAGCTGTCAGTGTACCTTTGGGGAGAACTAAATCCATTCCATATTTTTTATTTTATTTAAATTCGCCCCCTAATATTCTGAATCTCTCCCTCTGTTGTCTTTCAGCATCCGTTCCCTTGTTTGTTCTCCCTGCTAAGGTTGCTTTCCCTCTCCCTTTGCCTGCTAATGCAAAAACCTGTTATCAAATCATCATAATAATCCTCTTAAAACAGATACACTTCAAAGCATTTACTGTCATCGTCTCCTAGGCTCCTATTATCATAAAGCATGAGGCCTTCTCTGAGGTTTGAAGTCCCCTGCATAACTTAGGTTTACTCTGCCAGCTCTCTCTCTGTGGATTTGAAGCATAGAGACAGATTGAAATTCTGACTTCCCAAGACTCAGGGTTCATATGATGACTTGATTAAGATTTGAAAAGCAGCCTCTTTATTTCATCCATTATTTCTGTCTCTTTCTCCCACTCTTTGTTCACGGGGAATGGGAAAGTGTCAGAAATGCACAAACAAATGGGATTCAGGTCTATTCAACAGAGCTGCAGCTCCATGAGTCCCACGCCTGGGAAGTTTGTTAGTTTGAAAACAGGATAATGGGAAAGATCCTATTTCAGTGCCTTGTAAAAAGATCGGAGGCTAATTTAATCCTTTATTTTTTCACTCCTTTTATTCACTTTCTTCTCCTTCACAGAGTATTATGGTTAGGAGAACTGGATAGAGAAGAAACCTGGAGGAACTTGGCACCTGGCAGTGAAGGGAGGGAGAGAGTGATCTATGCAAACTGGACCAGCAGAAGGTGGTGTGTTTGGGGATAAGTAAGAGGATCTGGTTTTGTTTGGTTGAGTCTTTAGGCCCCAGAGGGGCCATGCAGCCTGGTTTATAGGTGTACAGCCTCTCTGTGTTACCTGTTGCTGTGCTTGTTATCTCAATTGAATGGATATTTTTTTGTCATGGGTAGAGGGGTGGGCTAGAGCTGGCAAAGGTTTCTGTGGACCAGACTGAGTGATGACACAATGCCACTTGGGAAGGGGGCCTCGTGTAGATGGAGTCAGAGAGAGGTTGGTGGAGTTCCATGATTTCTACACATCTGAAACTCCAAGGGGCTCAGACATCACCAGTATCACTACGACTAAGACAGGGAGCATCTAAACTCCTTTGAACAGAATCTGAGATGTGAGACTTAATTGGTTTTATAAATAACTATGGAAGGGCCCATGATTCTTTGCAGACATTGTATTCGCTCGGTTGTAGCAATGGAATGTTTCCACCCCAGATGTGACTCAGCCTAGCAAAGGGCCATCAGACCATGAGCCATGTGGCTCTGTAGTGGGTACCCATTGGGGGGAAAGTGGGCATACTCCATGCACTAATGAAGGGCTGAATCCCACCTTCCTCATTCAGACCAAACCCGCAATTTAGTCAGTTGGCAAGGATGGCAGGGCTTGGCCCAACCATTGGCATTAGAATGTATTTTTCTATAGTCTTTCAGGCTCAAGGTGTTTCTTGCATGGAAAACACTTTGTGACAAACATTGGCATGTTTTTGAAACCTGCTATCTAATGCTACATTATCTTGTGTGTGCCCTCACCCCCGTACTAGGTGGGGGGACACTGAAAATTTCCCACCACTGCTAACCTGTTTCAGCACCATGTACCATGGTATTATTGGAAGCTCTAATGTAGATAGGCCATCAGCATTTCAAGCAGCATGACGTCTATCTCTGCTCAGAGCTGGTCTAAAGTACCAGCAGTCTTGTCTACACTAGGCCTCTGTAACTGGGCCAACCACCTCCTGTGTGCTCCCTTGTGTCCATACTGCAGGCAGCCTGCCTCAGTTTCCCCTTTGGACTGTTCAATAAACTCAAACCCCATGTTTGTCTATTCCCACCCCTTCTCAGGTTGTGCTTTACTAAATTAACAAATATTCAAAATAAAGTTTTCAAGTCCATCCAAAAGTCCACACAAAATAAACATTTCTCTTCCTCCTACCTCCCAGGCCTTCCTGCCTGGGGCCTTTCCTGCTTTGGCAGGCCACTCCCAGACCCTAGCTGGCTTGAGTCTCAGTCCTGACTCCCGGGACTCTCTGCTAGAGCCTGCTCGTTCCTAGCAGTCTAGGATCCCTGAGCATTCCCTCTTTCATTGTAGCCTCCTGCTGCTCTTTATAGGACAGTCACTCTGATCTCTCCCAGGTGTGGCTCATTTTGTAATCAGGGGTGGCTAGCCCCAGCACTCCAGCCCTTCAGGGATGATTCACCTAGTTACAGGCCCACAGCAGTTTTCCCTAGTGTAGACATGTCTACGAAGTCACTGTACAAAATGAGGCTGTGCTATACTGTGCTCTGACCAGTTTAGTGCTTTATGTAGATTAGTGTGGTGGGATGATCTATAACCAGTAGATCTGGTTGTGGGTGTTAGATGTATACAAGTTGCCTGTATTTTTTCTGGCTTGGCTGCTCCTTTATCACTCCCGATAAGCGGGTGTGTGATCTGAAGCGGAGCCATTGGCCATAACCCAAGGCAGGCTGGAGTCCTGGGTATATAGTTTGGAGGCAACTCAGTTTCTTTCCTGATAACTCGCTGCCTCTTGCGGCAGTACACTGCGCACTCTGCCTAAGCCATAATCATAATCCTCTTTGCAGCAGGCGCCGCTATCCCCACAGGAAGCATTAGCAATATCACAAAGTACGGAGACTTCATTGTTCCCCTAATCTGGAAAGGGAGCTGAGACAAGACAGAGGAAACTTTAACCTGTTCAGTGCCTCTGTGTATGACTGATCATCACTGGGTGGGGAAATTGGGAAGTCTCTTTGCTGAAGATAAACCAGAAACACTGTGTCCCACCAAGTACTGACCTCACAGATTTATATTGCTCTATAGAATTCGTTAGAGGGCATGTCTCTGAACTTGCCTCCATCTGACACGCCCTATTACCACATTTGGGAGAAATGAGCCTTTTCAAGGGAAACTGGAACTTCCTAGCAGCTACCTAAGAGGTAGCAGAGTTAGGAAATGAAGCACTTCTTGCCAGGGCAGGGGTAATGGCAACATTGCTATTATTTACGGACCAAGCAGGTGCTTGATGTTGTGCAAAGGAAGACCAGCCCCAAGGGGCTGAGAGTAAATAGAAAGAAAACCCAAACCAAAGAAGAACTGAAGTTGAAGGGAAGATGGCCCCTTGGGCACTGAGATAAGGAGTCAGCTCCAGGCAGAAGGGGCAACAGGGAAGAAGGCGCACATATTTTTAAATACAAATTGTTTGAATTCTAACTAGCATTTCTGTGAGTTGTGCCCCTTGCTGAACAGCGATGCCTTTTATAACCCTGGGAATGAGAGCCCAGTGTAAAACTGCAAACCACGCTCCAACCTGCTGTAAGAGGGTAAAAATCAGCTCTGCATGGAGGCCCAGCACAAAGCGTGTGTGTCAGTTAAGCCCCACTGTGGCCGTAAGTGGGTAGTAAGTGGCACATAAGCCTCCTCATGCTTTCCCTCTGCCTAGGGGTGAAGCTTACACATAATGGACAAGTTAGGTTTCCCCTTCTCCCTCCGTACCAGCTCTTCTCTCAAATCTTCCTCATCCCCTATTTACTTCTGCAGTGACTCTCACATTCTGTCTCCTGCTTGCAAAAGCCTGGCTCATTCTGTGCAGGTCTGCGCCTAGGGAAGAATCCTAGCCCCTAGCGTTGGGGTTAATGATCTCGCTAAGTGAACTCTCTGTGTGAGAACTCGTCTGTGAAAGTTTGTTGCAGCCGCCTCTCTAATTAAAAAAAATCTCATAAATAGCATGAGATAGGGATCTAGAGGGTTTGCTTTTTATTTCTATCAAAACTCCCTGGAGATTTTTTAGGTAGGAAATGTAGCTCTCAAAGCTGAGATTTCTTTTAGACTTCAAAGGCCATCAGTTGAGGGCTTCTTAGAAATGCCACATCTGTTTAAACTAAACTGGGGGGCGGGGGGAGAGGCATTTCCCACCTCAAAAGTGCTTCAGAAAACATCTCTGTTAGACAGTGCTTGAGTTTGCTTTAGTGTGTGGTAGACAAGACACAACCTTCAAATGCACCTCAGTAGAGGGAGACGGCAGGAGGCAGAAAGATAAGATAGAAGAGCGGAATGCAAGGGAGCAGGGATGGTTTTGCCACATCCCTAATTGGTTCAGACATGTTCCTTATTTTGCTGGAGAATTAACAGCAAGCCCTGTAATCTCTGGAGTTTTGAACAAAATTGATTCGGGAGTCAGAGTCGAATGAGCCAACTGAAATTTAAATTTAAAGAGCTTGTCCGCTCTTTGTAAGCTCTCAGTTTGTCAATTTTGTTCCCTACTGATACACAGAAGGCTTTTTTTATAATTAACGCTACTTGTCACTTTGCTTTTCATTTTCTACGTGCAAATGTGAAAGCTGTGCTTCAGTTTAGCTTCCTGCTACTTATGTTTAATGCTGTTCTTTTAGGGCCTGATCCAAAGCATATTTGAAGTCCTTGAGCTTTGGATTAGGCCATTAAAATGATGCAGAAAAAAAGTAATTGCTACACACCCAGTGCATATAGAGGGGGAATTTTAAAAGTAATTCGCATTGGTCTAACTCTGCTCATATATAGTGGAGAATAACCATGGACTTCAATGAGAACAGAGGGGGGTGAATTCTGAGTGCTTTTGAAAGTCCTATCCATAGTTTTTGTGTAGTGCATGAGAACACAATCTCTCGCACATACTTCTGTTTTGTATAACTGCCTCTTAATAGCTTGAAAGTACAATTCTTCTTCGAGTGATGGTCCTTATATGGATTCCAAACGTGGGTGCGCATGCGCACCATGCACCGGAGCCGGAACAATTCTGTAGCAGTGTCCGTTGACCTGCACGTGCGTTGTGCATCGTCCTCATGTCTGCAGCTGAGCCTATAAGAGGCTGTGTGGGTCGACGCCACTCCAGTTCCCTCTTTCTGTTGCATGACCAGAGAACCCCTGTTCCTCTGCCTTCTTAGCCTAGCTAGGAAAGTTGGTTGTCCATTCTTCCTTTGCGTATATAGTTATAGATAGGTTTCAGAGTAGCAGCCGTGTTAGTCTGTATCAGCAAAAAGAACAGGAGTACTTGTGGCACCTTAGAGACTAACACATTTATTTGAGCATAAGCTTTCGTGGGCTACAGTCCACTTCTTCGGATGCATAGAATGGAACCTACAGTAAGAAGATATTTATACATACAGAGAATATGAGAAGGTGGAAGTAGCCATACCAACTGTAGGAGGCTAATTAATTAAGAGAAGCTATTAACAGTAGGAGAGAAAAACTTTTGAAGTGATAATCCAAATGGCCCATTTCGGACAGTTGACACGAAAGTGTGATGCTACTTCAACATGGGGAAATAGATTCAATTAGTGTAATGACCGAGCCATTCCCAGTGTAGTTAGTTAGGTTTCCTTTCAGACTTCTTCCCCCGCTCGGGGATTATGCCCTGGCAAGTTGGTTTCAAAAACTGTGCTTTATGAGCGATGAGCGCCAACCGTGCCTGTACTTCCTTGGCAAAGCCCACTTTGTTGCCTGCTGAACTATTTGCCGTTTGTTCACGCCCCAAATGTGGGAAGCCAGGGAACTTCATCTCTGTAAGTTCCTAATGGAAGAGGCTATGCACAGTTGGATCCAGGACTGTTGGAAGAGCCGGAACGGTGTTCGTCCCCACCAGTGAGTGCTCATCTGTCTTCTTCCTGACCACTGGATCCGTCAGTACCGCCACAGTCTGACAGCCCCCCCCCACCCACCATGGGCATAAGGGTGGATCCCAGTCTGGGACTGCCCCTAAACACAGTGTTGCCTCCCTGAGCCAGGCCAGGGAGGGGAGAAGTCGGGCATCGACCCAGCTGCTCCAGCTCCCAAGAAGTCCTGGATGGAGCACAAGGAGAAGCACCACCACAATCTGCCATGGTCACCGGTCTGGAGCTATCCTTGCCATGCCCCCTGCCTGTGCCGCCAACATCATCAATGCTGCTGGGCACCTCTGGTCTGCCATGTGTGGTCCTCCGCATGCTCGGCCACCTGGAAATGTTGCTGCCCAATGTGGAGCTGCTCCTGCTTTACCCAAGTTCCCCATTACCTTTAAGTCACCCAGGCACCTTGGTCCTATTTTCTCCAGTGGATGAACCTGTACTGCTCTTCTCAGAGAGGTATGCACCTTCCTTCTCGAACTGTTCGCATGCTCCACCCCAGTGCGTGATGTCCTCATGCACAGCAGAAGGCCATCTACTAGGGCCTGCTATCAAGCAAAATGGAAACAGTTCCCCATCTGGGCTCACCACCACGATTACCCGCTAGACTCCATAACCATTCCTATTCACCTCGACTACTTTCTCCAACTCAAACTGTCGGGCCTCACCCACAACTCCCTACGGGTATACCTGGCGGTGCTCAGCGCCTTCGCCCTTCCGGTGGATGGTTCCTCTGTCTTCACTCACCCGACCACCATTTGTTTTCTCGTAGGTTTGCTCAATGCCTGTCCACTGATGCTCAAGCTGACCCCTTCCTGGGACCTTAATGTCGCGCTCTGCCCTCACCAAGCCACCCTTCGAACCCCTCATGATGTGCTCTCTCAACCTTCACTGAGAGGTGGGAATCTTCTTGGTCGCCATCACATTGGCATGACACATTAGCAAATTTGCAGCCATCCAGGCTGACACCCTCCCCACCCCCACACACAGACACCAACGTCCATAAGGACCAGGTCTCCTTACACCTGCACCCCAAATTCATCCCTAAGGTGATGTCTGCGTTCCACCTCAACCAGTGCATCCACTTCCCGGTCTTCTATCCCAAGCCCCACGCCTCTCACAGAGTCAGAACATTGCACTCTCTCAATGTCCGTCATGCACTGGCCCTCTACCTCCAATGCACCTGTGCCTTCTGCGCTTCATCCAAGCTCTTTGTAGCCATTGCTGAAAGCTTCAAGGGGCAAGCCCTCTCCTTATAGCACATCTTCAAATGGATCTCCCGTTGCATCTACGAATGCTACACTCTCTCCAAGATACCTCCACCTCCTGGAGTCATGGTTCACTCTACGCAGGGGCACACTGCCTCATCAGCCTGCCTCACGGACGTGCCATGACAGGACATTTGCTGAGCAGCCATGTGGAGCTCCGTCCAAACCTTTACCTCTCACTGTTCCATTGCCCTGGCAGCAGCTGTCGGCTGCGCTGTTCTATAGATTATAACCTCTCATGAGTACTCGCACCCACCTCCACGCTGATCACTGCTCGCTACTCACCCATGTTTGGAATCCATATAGGGGCCATAATTCAAAGAAAAAGAGATTATTACATGTAACTGGAGGTTATAAAAATATAACATTAGGGATCTATTATCGACCACCTGACCAGGACAGTAATAGTGATGATGAAATGCTAAGGGAAATTAGAGAGGCTATCAAAATTAAGAACCCAATAATAGTGGGGGATTTCAATTATCCCCATATTGACTGGGAACATTTCACTTCAGGACGAAATGCAGAGATAAAATTTCTCGATACTTTAAATGACTGCTTCATGGAGCAGCTGGTACGGGAACCCACAAGGGGAGAGGCAACTCTAGATTTAATCCTGAGTGGAGCGCAGGAGCTGGTCCAAGAGGTAACTATAGCAGGACCGCTTGGAAATAGTGACCATAATACAATAGCATTCAACATCCCTGTGGTGGGAAGAACACCTCAACTGCCCAACACTGTGGCATTTAATTTCAAAAGGGGGAACTATACAAAAATGAGGGGGTTAGTTAGACAAAAGTTAAAAGGTACAGTGACTAAAGTGAAATCCCTGCAAGTTGCATGGGCCCTTTTTAAAGACACCATAATAGAGGCCCAACTTCAATGTATACCCCAAATTAAGAAAAACAGTAAAAGAACTAAAAAAGAGCCACCGTGGCTTAACAACCATGTAAAAGAAGCAGTGAGAGATAAAAAGACTTCCTTTAAAAAGTGGAAGTCAAATCCTAGTGAGGCAAATAGAAAGGAGCACAAACACTGCCAACTTAAGTGCAAGAGTGTAATAAGAAAAGCCAAAGAGGAGTTTGAAGAACGGCTAGCCAAAAACTCCAAAGGTAATAACAAAATGTTTTTTAAGTACATCAGAAGCAGGAAGCCTGCTAAACAACCAGTGGGGCCCCTTGATGATCAAAATACAAAAGGAGCGCTTAAAGATGATAAAGTCATTGCGGAGAAACTAAATGGATTCTTTGCTTCAGTCTTCACGGCTGAGGATGTTAGGGAGATTCCCCAACCTGAGCTGGCTTTTGTAGGTGACAAATCTGAGGAACTGTCACAGATTGAAGTGTCACTAGAGGAGGTTTTGGAATTAATTGATAAACTCAACATTAACAAGTCACCGGGACCAGATGGCATTCACCCAAGAGTTCTGAAAGAACTCAAATGTGAAGTTGCGGAACTATTAACTAAGGTTTGTAACCTGTCCTTTAAATCGGCTTCGGTACCCAATGACTGGAAGTTAGCTAATGTAACGCCAATATTTAAAAAGGGCTCTAGGGGTGATCCCGGCAATTACAGACCGGTAAGTCTAACGTCGGTACCGGGCAAATTAGTTGAAACAATAGTAAAGAATAAAATTGTCAGACACATAGAAAAACATAAACT
This sequence comes from Platysternon megacephalum, assembly GCA_003942145.1. Taxonomy (NCBI): domain Eukaryota; kingdom Metazoa; phylum Chordata; order Testudines; family Platysternidae; genus Platysternon; species Platysternon megacephalum. The sequence goes on from QXTE01000006.1 coordinate 5,356,953, forward strand.
CTTGAGCAAGAGTCAACATGGTTTCTGTAAAGGGAAATCGTGTCTTACTAATCTATTAGAGTTCTTTGAAGGGGTCAACAAACATGTGGACAAGGGGGATCCGGTGGACATAGTGTACTTAGATTTCCAGAAAGCCTTTGACAAGGTCCCTCACCAAAGGCTCCTACGTAAATTAAGCTGTCATGGGATAAAAGGGAAGGTCCTTTCATGGATTGAGAACTGGTTAAAGGACAGGGAACAAAGGGTAGGAATTAATGGTAAATTCTCAGAATGGAGAGAGGTAACTAGTGGTGTTCCCCAAGGGTCAGTCCTAGGACCAATCCTATTCAATTTATTCATAAATGATCTGGAGAAAGGGGTAAACAGTGAGGTGGCAAAGTTTGCAGATGATACTAAACTACTCAAGATAGTTAAGACCAAAGCAGATTGTGAAGAACTTCAAAAAGATCTCACAAAACTAAGTGATTGGGCAACAAAATGGCAAATGAAATTTAATGTGGATAAATGTAAAGTAATGCACATTGGAAAAAATAACCCCAACTATACATACAACATGATGGGGGCTAATTTAGCTACAACGAGTCAGGAAAAAGATCTTGGCGTCATTGTGGATAGTTCTCTAAAGATGTCCACGCAGTGTGCAGAGGCGGTCAAAAAAGCAAACAGGATGTTAGGAATCATTAAAAAGGGGATAGAGAATAAGACAGAGAATATATTATTGCCCTTATATAAATCCATGGTACGCCCACATCTCGAATACTGTGTACAGATGTGGTCTCCTCACCTCAAAAAGGATATTCTAGCACAGGGGTCTCAAACACGCGGCCCACGGGCCGCATGCAGCCCGCAGGGCTATCGCATGCGGCCCGCGAGCTCCTCCCGGCTCCCCCACGTTTACCTGGCCGACCAGCACCGGGGGCAGGGCAGGCTCCCTGCTTGCTTGCCCTGCCGCTGCGTGGCACCAGGAAGCAGCTGGAACCTGGGGGAGGAGGAGCACAGGGGGGTGTGTGGTTGTTGCTTCAGGCACCGCCCCCAGCAGCTCCCATTGGCCACAGTTCCCCATTCCCGGCCAATGGAAACTGCTGGGGGCGGTGCCTGAAGCAACAGCCACACACACCCCTGCGCCCCTCCNGCTTGGAAAAGAGAAGACTAAGGGGGGACATGATAGAGGTATATAAAATCATGAGTGATGTTGAGAAAGTGGATAAGGAAAAGTTATTTACTTATTCCCATAATACAAGAACTAGGGGTCACCAAATGAAATTAATAGGCAGCAGGTTTAAAACAAATAAAAGGAAGTTCTTCTTCACGCAGCGCACAGTCAACTTGTGGAACTCCTTACCTGAGGAGGTTGTGAAGGCTAGGACTATAACAATGTTTAAAAGGGGACTGGATAAATTCATGGTGGCTAAGTCCATAAATGGCTATTAGCCAGGATGGGTAAGAATGGTGTCCCTAGCCTCTGTTCGTCAGAGGATGGAGATGGATGGCAGGAGAGAGATCACTTGATCATTGCCTGTTAGGTTCACTCCCTCTGGGGCACCTGGCATTGGCCACTGTCGGTAGACAGATACTGGGCTAGATGGACCTTTGGTCTGACCCGGTACGGCTTTTCTTATGTTCTTATGTTCTTCGAGATGTGTGGTCCCTATTTGAATTCCAATAACTGCCCTCCATCCCCTCTGCTATGGGCTATACTGCCTAGTGGTAAGAGGGATACTTGAGCGGCTTCGACCCACACGGCCTCTTATAGCCTCAGCTACGAACACGAGAATGCACGTGCGGGTCAACGGACACTTTTGCAGAATTGTTCCAGCTCTGGTGCATGGCATGCATGCACACCCACATTTGGAACCCAAATAGGGACCACGCATCTCGAAGAACCTCCAGTTACAGGTAAGTAACTTCCTCTTTCTTCATCTGCAAATTTTGGCCTCTTTGTATTTCATATTGAATTGTTTCCCCATGAGTTTCCAGTGGAACATGAAATTAGGATGACAGTTTTGTTTACCTCCTGCTTCAATGCAGTGGAATGGTCTAGAAGAATGTGACCCCCCCCCACCCTCGAAGTTATTTTCTCTGTTCCTGTTCTGTAACCAGGCTTATTATTTACCCTTCCAGGACTGTATTTTTGTGACATTTGGTTCGTGTGTGTGTATACATGCCAAAGACACACCAGATATTGTAACTGCCCCACTCCAGGGTCAAACATAGTATACTTAATCCTGCCTTAGCACTGGCGGATGGACTAAATGACCTCTTGAGGTCCCTTCCAGCCCTACATTTCTACAATTCTATCCTTTTCCAAACCAAGCCACCTGCTCCTTAAATGACAGCAAGACTTAAGCTTTCAAGTAAATAAGAGAAGCACTCTGGCTTCAGCTCTGCTAATCTGTTTAACCTTCATCAGCATGAATATTTCCTCCTGGCATTGAATAAGCAGGCAATATAATTCTGATGCTAACAAACATTCATTTGGAATGCTGGGAATGGTGCTGATTGACTAATCCTGAAGGACTGCAGAAATCCCCTGTCTAAATAAATAAATAAATAAACCTTCTGTATGAAGGGTTGTGACTAACTAAATAACCTCTGTGAGTTCAGATGAGCGAAGCTGGAGTATGGCAGTTGGCCCTCTTGTTGTGCCTGATTATTTATTTAGTTTGAATAAAAATATTCTTCTCAGCTTAAACAGATGTGTAGGAAACATTGTAAATGTTGATACACAGTGCTGTTACATTACTGTAGGGATAAAATTTAACTCTGACTTCTAGCGTAACTGCTAGTGACTATTTTATAGTGTTCAGTGTTACTTATCCAGACTACTCCCGTTTTAATAGCCTCAAATTTTATTCTCATTGGGCCTGATTTTTAGGGTTGCTTACCAAGTCCATGTTAACAGCAGTGTGGCTCTTTGTCCCCCTTTAGTGGCTGGACCATATGAGGTTTATGAGTCTGCCATTACCTTCAAACCAACGGACCTGGCTTTTAGATCCAAAGGTCCTGGATTCAATCCTCACAAATAATCCAACCAGGAATATCGTTACACTGGGCACACACAGCTTCCAGAAAAGTCAGCTGGAGTCGTGGCCATCTGAAAATCAGGTCCTTGATTGATTGATTGATTGTATCCCTGTAAGCTCCAATTGGGTATCAGCATCCTTTTGGGCTAGGTGCTATACAGACTACTTTAAGAGCAGCTCAGTTCTGGTACTGTATCCCATCATTTTCATATACATTGCTCATATTTTTAAATAAATTTGAAAGTACAGATGATTAGCTCAGAAGGTCTCTGTAAGAATGTTACTTTAATATCCTTTGACTTTTTCATGGTCCCTTGCTTGACCTCACTGCAGAGGTGCAAATGGTATAAATTTCAAGGAGGGAGAGGAATTGCTTAGGATGGCCGTACTGGGAAATAACTTTAACCCATTGTTCCTAGTTAAGGAAAGGAAAATTTAGACTATGCTTCAAGGGAACTTCTTACCAGGAATATGTCCATGAGATTGTGGATTAGTCTACTAAGGAAACTGGAGGGAGCTCTATCAGTTGAGACTTTTGAGACTAGACTGCAAAAAGCACTAGAAACTGTACAACAGGGGGTGGTCCTCCATTGGCAAGGAAATAGACCAGAGAGCTCATTCGCCATTTCTGACTTCTAAGATGCTGTATGGCAACATAGCAGAAACTAGAAAGAGCAATGTTCCCCAATGCCTAAAGCCTCTGCAAGTACAGGAGACTATTAGATATGGCCGCCTGGTCCTAACAGATAATACCTGTTCAATGCACCAAAGGAAGGTGAAATTCCCCTCTCAAAGGTTCCTGCCAATATGCCCTGTGGGGGGATTCCTTCTCTCCCCCATGCAGTATTAATCTATCAATTTAACCCTGTCCACGTGAGCAAGAAGCACCATGACTTGGCAGCTGGTCTCACTTCTGCCCTTAGATATGTTCGCTATCTGGGTAATTGTCCATTTGTTCCCCTCTTGAATCCTAGCAGAGTGGATTGTGCCAGTACCTCCTGGGGCAGAGGAATCCAGACACTGATTGCCCTCAGGAGGAGGAAAGAGAAAAGCTCCAATGTATATTTAACCTAAACTTCAGCTTTTATCAAATATTCACAGGAAAATTGTGTCTGGAAATAGCCTGCTCAGACATGTTGTATACTATTGTAAAATGATGAGTTCTGGTCGCTCAGGGCTCGAGTCTAAGTTCAGACATGCAAGTCCATGTAGTAAAAACGGTGCAATGGGATTTTCTGAAGTCAATGCCATGTGTCGGTGGGGCTGGCTGGAGCCCTTTGGTAAGGAAAGGTCATGTCTATAGAGAATGACTATCCTAACATGCTGATGTTATCCCTCAGAAAATAATACCTAGCAATTAGTGCTTTTACATTCATACATCTCAAAGCAATTTACAAAGGTGGGTAGGTATAATTATCCTCATTTTGCTCACGGGGAAAAGAAGGTGTAGAGAGGCTGCACTTTGCCTTCGGTCCTGCAAGTCAGGTAGAATTGGGACTAGAAGTCAGGTCTCCTGACTACCCATCCTACCCCCAAGGAGCACATTGCCTATAACATAGCACCTTGTACCTTAACCAATCCTTACAGCACTTCTGAGAGGTAGGGATGTTTTACCCCCATTTTATCAATGGGGAGATTGAGGCATAGAGGCACTTGGATACCGTGGAATTGGGCACTATGTAAGAATCTAGGGAGAAGATTGACCAAAGACGTGTTCCAAGTCAGTGACAAAGTCAGGAAGAGTAGGTGGCAGTTCCCGAGTCCCAGATCTGGGCTCAGTCCTCCCAGATCATGCTGTGTACTCAGGATGATAAGAAAACTCTGATGCATGACCTCACTCTTCTTATTATTGTTGCAGTTTTGTAAGCAGACAATGTCTCGCTATAGCCACCCTGCATCCCAGGATAACTACCATTGTGTACAATAACTTCCAAAGCCAGCTTAAAGGGCAAGGGTGTAGCACTGAAAGGAACGTTCATAGTCACTGAACCTGCCTACCCAGTACGTGATAACCACTGAGACTGTCAGATTTGATCAGACTCTAAAAGTGTGGAATAAATGGACTGTTACAGCAGATTCTTCCAGAGACGTGTAGGAGTCATTTTTAGAGACCTTTAGATTATGATAGCAGTGGCTTCTTCTAGCCCATCACCCATTCAGGATCTATCAGGGTTGGTGTTATAAACACCCTTTTTTTTGCAAGAGTTTGTAACTCTATTCAACTCAACTGAACCTGGTGAATGAGTTTAGCCTGGAAAAGCAATATTGCTAATTAATTAATGCTGCTGATACACTTTGGGCCGATAAAACACTTTTTTTTCATCTTAGGACCCCAAACTACTTTATACACATTGAGTTAAATCTCATAACACTTGTCAGTTTGATTAGTATTATCCCCATTTTACAGACTAAGAAACTGAGGCACAGAGTGAGGGGAAGTGACTTGCTGGGGGCCAGAAAGAGTATCAGTGAAGAGGCCAGCAACAGATAACAGGGTCCTATGTGCTTGTTTAATTCCCACTGCAGTTAAGGCTCCCAACCTCCTGCTCTAATTATTCTATAATGCAGGTTCACACTGTTATTCTATTAGTGTCTGTATGATTTGGTGACTTTTTTTCCCTTGCTCCTTAATGGGCTCTCACGCTCTCTGCACACTAAATATACTTTTTATCTAGGTTTAAAGTATGGCTTTCTGTGAAGCAATTCATACATCAAAGGCATGTCTCAAGCTTATTTTATTTTTTAATGGTATTGTGTGAATAGTCTTGTAATTTACTTTCATACTTTTGCTGTTGTAGCAATTCTGAGCCTTCCTGGGTGGCTGCATCAGTTTCCTTTGGTTGCTGACTAGATGCTAAGGTTGTACAATAAGTAACTGCTAGTTCATCTATTAAACCTGCACGTTAGGGTTTAATGCTACCTATGGTGTATAGCCCACAATGCATCTGATTTTAAAGATCAGTTAGCATACAATCATAATCCAGATAAATACTACCCTAAAATCGCCAGTAGTCTGTGTTTTATGTAGGGTGTACAGTTCCCCCTCCAATTTGTTATGCTCTTGTTCTGCCCTTTGTTGACAATATCACAGTTATCCATTAACAAATACTATTCCCCAGGCTGTTTTAGTATCAGTGATGACCAATTGAATTGTTGTTAAATAGGCATTTAAGAGCTTTAATGATAGTTACCCACATCTGACCTCCTCTCATACTCCTCCACCTGCTGAAGAGGTGCAGTATTTTAGGAATGCAGCTCTGAGGAAAGAGAGTAAGCAACTCTTGGGAGGTGCTGAGCACCCTCAGCTCAAAGTTAGTGCGAGTGGAAGCTGCTCGACACCATGCAGGATTGGGCCCGTAGCTTGTACACTCCACAGTGAACAGGCCTGCCTTGAAAGTGTATGGCTCTAGCAGTGGCTCTAAAATTAGTCCAGGCTCTAGCAGCGTAACTCACCTGTGTAGTGTGTAGCTGACTAGAGTCACTGTCATTGTGTATGCTAGGTACCATAAAAATCTTTTCTAGACTTGATTAGTGAGTGAACAGAAGAAATATCAGAGAGCTGTCATGTCCCCCCCAAACTCTCAGTTAGGGCTCTCTCTCTCTACTCAGAAGAGCATGACATGACATTCCTGTGTCAGGGCTGATCTAAGGGTAACTCTCTCTCCCTGCCTCTTTGGGCTGTGGTGAGAGATGTCAAACTCGTGTCTCCCCCTGTGAACTGTTCCAGTGAGTGGCCATGTGCAATGGTAGCAGCAGCCATCGGTCTCACTAAATAAGAACTTGAAGAAAGGCTGTCGCTGAAATTTATAGATGAGGCCAGTGCCTCATCCAGAAGGGAGACGCAACCATTGTAAAGCTGCAATAAAAGAATGGAAAGAAAGAGGGATCTACTTATCTTGTAACCTTTTAAAGGTGCAGTAAAAAGCCTTGCCTCATTTATTCAGTCTCAGACATCTAAGACAATAACATTTATCTCCTGGATTACTCTGTGAAGTCTCCCTCTTCAACCATTATGAAAGGTTTCATTTAATATATATATAAAACAATCAGACCAATCCAGTTCCCACTGGAGTTTAGTAACACAATTCCCATCTATTTTAATGGGAGCAGGAGCAGGGCATGCTATCCTGTCTTTAAAGGAAAATCTCCATACATTGAAACAAGCTCTGAATAAGTGGAAGGCTCTTGGGCTGCTCATATCACTGTACAGTGTGCGATCATCAGTGATGCTGGGCAATAACAGACCAGGCCCAGTTTTATTCCAGGCACCCAGGGGAATAAGTCATCACTTGCCTAAGAAGCAAAACTCATGCTGGGTGGGGGAAGAGGCTTTCTCTACCAACTCCCAAGAGTGTGTTGCCAATACTGAGGAAAGGAGTGGAACTGGCAAACTATTTAAGAAATGTAGGGAGCAGGATCTCTTTGAAATAAAGCCGAGATGTTTCAGTGTGAACTTTCTGGGCACAACATGCCACAAAAGATAAGCTTCCTGGGAGGGAGAGACTTTGTTCTTTCTCTAGTATATTCAGACGAACTGTCTGCTGTCCTGTGTGCGTAGGGATAGATTGCACTGGTGGGTGAGGGAGAGGGAGGAAAGGACAACAGGAAACTTCCCACCCTCCTGCACTCCTGTCATAGAGGCCAGGAGCAGACCAGGTTCTTGTACTCCTCAGTTGATTTCTCTCAAAATTTCCACTATTGCTACCAGTACTTCAGCTCCACTGGGAGCATCAACTTTAGTACTGTCACAGTTCAGGGCAACTGCACCTTTATTTCTCCTCAGTGGCCCAGCAAAGGCACCCATGCTCAAGCTTCCAGCTCCCCAGCTGTTGCCTTTCTTGGATGGAGACCAGCACTTCTCTCCCTTCTAACTAGGCTGCACAATTTCCTGCCTTCACTGTGTCGTTCCCAAGGACACCTGCATGCTTTCTCTTCAGAGGTGGATAACAGGTGTGATTGCTACAGCTATATCAGGGGTCGGCAAGGCACGTGAGCCGATTTTGGGTGGCACGCCGCTGCCTGCGGCAGTCCCAGCCCCCAGCCCCACTCAGCCCCCCCACCCACCGCTCTCCCCTGCGAGGGCAGGAGGCAGAAGCTTGGTCCTGTGGCAGCCAAGCTCCCCCTCCCCCGCTTCTTTCCCTAGCTTGGTGCTTTCCTGCCCCTCCTCCTCCCTCCCGATGATCAGCTGATCGCCCGGGGGAACGGGGGCGGAGCCGAGCCGCAGCATGCTCGCTGCTCCATAGAGGAGACAGAGAACAGGTAGGGTTGGGGCCTTGGGGAAGCGGGTGGAATAGGGCATATCCCTTCCAGCCCCCTGCCATGAGCCATTCAGGGCAGGGGGCTGGGAGCACCCCAGCCCTCTGCCCTCACCCCTGAACCCCCCCACACCCAGCCTTCTGCCCTGCACCTCCCCACACACCCAGCCCTCTGCCCTGAACCCTCCCACCCCCACCCACCCCCCCTGTTCCCTTCACTCCCCCCCCACACCCCGTCTTCTGTCCTCCACCCCCACACACCCCCAGCCCTCTGCCCTGATCCCTTAACTCCCTCCCCACACCCAGCCTTCTGTCCTTCGCCCCCCCACACACCCCTAGCCCTCTGCCCTGACCCCTGAACCCCCCCCCACCCCCAGCCTTCTGCCCTGCACCCCCACACCCCCCCAGCCCTCTGCCCTGACCCCTGAACCCCCCCCCACCCCCAGCCTTCTGCCCTGCACCCCCACACCCCCCCAGCCCTCTGCCCTGACCCCTGAATCCCCCCACACACCCAGCCCTCTGCTCTGACCCCCCCACACATCCAGCCTTCTGACCTGCACCCCCACAGCCCTCATCCCTCTGCCCTGCCCCTCCCCTCCCCCCCAGGTCTGGGGTCCCAGCTGCCAGCCCCATGCCAGCCGGCGTCCTGGCCGTAGGCCGTGCTCAACCCGCTGCAGGCCTAGGTGAACAGAACCCCAGGCTGGCAGCTTAAGATCAGCATTTTAATTTAATTGTAAATGAAGCTTCTTAAACATTTTGAAAACCTTGTTTACTTTACATACAACAATAGTTTAGTTATATAATATAGACTTAGAGAGAGAGACCTTCTAAAAAACGTTAAAATGTATTACCGGCACGCGAAACCTTAAATTAGAGTGAAGAAATGAAGACTCGGCACACCGCTTCTGAAAGGTTGCCTACCCCTGAGCGATACGGTACTGTACAATAAAAGAACCTGCACACTTGCTAATAAGCACATCAGACATCACCCTAATGTGGATTCTGGCAAGAGCAGTCCTTCACCCCTCCACTCCAGGGGATTCCTTGTGGTTACCAGTTCATCAGAGCTTCAGCTCAGAACAAACCTTAGTAGGCCAAGTCCTTCCATGTTTCCCCTGAGGATTGAGGTCCTCTGTGGACCAGGGGTCTTGTCTGTTTGCTGGATCAGGAAGAAGGCCATGAGCCAGTTTAAAACCAGGCTGTTTTTCTATTTTTCTTTGTCTATTGATCCATGGAGAACCCAGTTTCAACTAGTTTATGCATATTTCTCCATCTTCAAAGGGTTGATAATGGAGGAAGTTCACTAGTATCCCCCCTCCCTACTACAGAAGGTACATACATTGCCACAGTAACATACACAAGTACATTTTTAATGGACGGTACCCTAAAAGTGTTAACTCTAATTCAGTAAGGTTTATCTTTATTCCGTAAGATTGTTTCAGGATATTGTCAGTCTGTCACAAGTAGCACTAGCATAGCCAAGGTGCTCTCATGTAGACCTGCTGTGAGCAGGTTTAGATGATATGATGTTTAAAGTGCTGGCAGTTACCTGGAGCCCTGTCTACAGCAGGGCTGCCACCACCAGAACATGGAACACACTGATCAGTGGGCTACATAATGGCCATGCGTCTCTGACATCACCAGAAACTTTGAAGGTGAGAGCGGGCCACTCCCATTCTCACTGGCCAGTGGGGCTAGCCTATTAGGTGGTTGGGGGATTGCATAATGTACCTTTGCAAAAGGTGTAGCAGCAGCTATGCTCCAGCAGCACTCCCAGGATCATCATGCTTGCTTTATACGCATGGTTGGCAGGATTCGATTTTAATTGATAACTGTCGCTAAATGTCGATTTCAGCTGGCACAGTGAAATCAAGGGGAAAATATCAATTGGTAACAGTCAGCGCGCCTGCAGGGATTGAGTGTCACCAACCCTGTGGCTGTGCAGGGAGCCCTCCGCAACCTGGCTGTCATGGGAGTGAGTGGGTCCATGACAGCAGAGCTGCAGAGGGATCCCTGCGCTATTTCAGGGCCAGTGGTACCCAATTCCTGCAGGCACAAGGTGTGGGAGGAGGGTATGGTCCTGGCGGGGCAGAGCAGAGACCCCTGCCTAGGACTAGGAGGAGCAGGAAGAGCCCCTGGTGGCCGGGGAGGCCACTCTGCTGCTGAACCATTCCTGCCCAGGAACAACTCCCACACTCTTGACTGGTGGTTGTGAGCGAGTGGGGTCAGTGACCTCCGATCCTTGCTGGCACAAGGTGGCGGGGAAGCTGTGGGCCTGACCCAGCAGAGCAGAGATCCCTGGCCAGGATTGCAAGGAGGAGTCCCCAGCTGCAGAGGCAGCTATCCTGCTGCTGAAAGGCTCTGTTTCTGTGCGAGAGCCATTCAGCAGTGGGGTTGGCCTCCCACACGACTGGGAATGCATCTTCTTCCTCGTGGCCCTGGCAGTGGGTCTCTTCTGTGTCCCACCAGGACCTCAGCCTTCCCTGCACCTTGTGCCTGCAGGGGTCCTGTGTCACCAACCCTGTGGCCGTGCAGGGAGCCCTCCGTGTCTGTCATGACCTCACTCGGTCACTCACTAGGCAGGAACTGTTCAGCAGAAGGGCAGCCTCCCCCACAGCCAGGGTTGTCTCATCCTCCTTACAGTCCTGGCCAGGGGACTCTGCTCTGCCAGGCCAGGATGACCAGAGCCTCCCCCTGCTGTCTTGAGCCTCCTGCAGCCCTGCTATGAGCACTGTCCTAACCCCAATCCTACCCCCTCCACAACTGTAAACATAAAACTAGTTACACATAGAAAAAAAGTCTTAAAAATAAAAGTGGATTAAAATTGTCAATTAGAAAAAAATAAAAATTGAATTCTGCCAAAGACTATTTGTACAGAGAATGTTTGAGAACTCCTCTCAACCGTGTGCTCCAGATTAAAGGTATGTTTTAGCCCAATGGTGCTGTATAAAGAATGTTTCAATCCCTGAAGTCTTCACACAGTCCTTACGCAAGTAAAACTCTCATTGTGTTCAATGGGATATTTGCCTGAGCAAGGATTTAAATATCTGCACCATTCACTAGTAACTGAAAACTAAACTCTTGGAGACTCCTCAGTCCAAATTCTGTACTGATTTAGTTGTGTTGCATAAGGAGAAAATTGGCACGAATTGAGACCCTTGACTGCATATGCAATATACTACTTCATTATTCCTTGGCAGGAGTATAGCAGACAATACGAATTTTGCCCCCACATGGGCTGATGTATGGCCCATCCAGAATACCCACAATCCCCCAAAGTAGTGCCCCATTATGAAGTCTTTGATCAGTGATGCATGAGGCACAGTTGGACAGTGAGGCCTGGAATTGTGTTAATAAAAAGCTCTGGTGAAAGACAAAAACAGTCTGGCAGTGTGTCATGAAATGGCATTATTTCCTGCTAGTTGCCCTCAGGAAATTAAAAACTCTCCAGCTTTGGTATGCATTGAGCCTGCCTGGCAACAACCATGTGTTCTATATCCACACACATTAGGATTCACCTTCCCACAAGGTAGGCTCTTAAGTCATTTGAAGTTACACATCAAGATTTCCCCCCACTCTTCCCAAACACTTCATAGGCCTCTCTTCCAAAATGCATATAGAATATTTAACTGAGCTGTCCCTGCCTGAGCCATGGGAGATCAGTACAGATCACTGAGACACTGGTAATAGGCTGACAGAAGCCCTAGCATATTTAATTGGAAATCATTCTTCAGATATTTGGAATGATTTTGATGCTTGTATCTGTCAAGTTATTTTCTGGGAACCTTTTAATCTTTTTTTCCCCAATGTGAATATGAAAGTTAGACACCTTCTCCCCTCCACCCAAACAAGGTTAAATTTCATTAGAAAGTTATAATGATTTAGCATTTATTGAATACTGGAGGCTATAAAATACTTGACTTCCTAGCTGATTATGGAAATCAGTCAGAGATTATGCCTATATTGTAACATAGTGATGATTGTAGGCAGGGCCAAGGGATGACAGAACCTGCTCATTTGGCTTACTTGTATTGGGTTAGCATTGGCTGCCCATTGAAAGTGCACTCTTGTCTTTTCAAGGGTGCATGAACATGGTAGGCTAATTAATTACTATCTTGTTCTTGGAATGAACCTGGACAATATGTGACATTATAGACGTTTATCCTTGTTTTTGCTGAAGATAAGCTTTTGCTCGTTCTTTCCTTCCACTCCCCAGCCCAAAGCCAAATTACACCATGTCTACAAAAAAAGTTGTAGGGTTTTCTTTGAAAATGTTATGGACTATGCCAAAAGGCTGAAATCTAGAGGTGGATGAGGTATTTGGCTTTGAACCTGTAATGAATGGTGTGGCCCATTAAGGTTACTATGCTGTCCTAACCTGGAAACCTCAGCACTACTAGTAGCTTAGTTTAGTGGAAAAGTGCTAGAGGTTGTACCAGACTATTGGAGATCTGCTCATAAATTAGCATTAAGCCTAAACCTGGCTGGGCATGTGCATGCACCTGGATTTACCCTCTGTTACTCAGCACAAAACATTATTAGACACTCAGTCAGCCTTGGGTCCAAATCCAGATCCAAGCACTTTCTGTGAAAGTTGGATACAACTTTTTTTCACTCTCTCACTATCCGCACACACTTGGAAGCTTCTGTCTGCCACAGTATTTAGTGTTTGTGTTCTCTGGGAAAAGTCATGTTCTTTTTTCCAACATGTCCATCACTCACATGGCCAGTGGAGCAGAGGAATGTGCTTGGACCCAGATGTTGGACTGGGATTCACGAGATTTGACCATGGGGAATCCTGGTTCTTTGAAGCTGGAAACTTTGTGATCATCAGGGCCTGGAAACCAGTGTGACATAACATTCACAAGCCCTTTTCTAACCAATCTTGGAAGAGTTCACATAGCTCTGCTAAAATTTAATGCAAAATGTGTTTTTTCCTTTTCTGTTGGGGTGTTGAAAGAAAGGGTCAGATCTGAAGACGAAACTATGTGAAAATGAATAACAAACTATATCCTGTTTCTATCATTTAAAAACCCAGCATATCCAAAGTGGTAACTCTTTCGTAAAAAGTGATTTTTTTAGATTTGGCCAGCTGAGCAATGGGGAATCATGTTTATAAACTATAGGATATTGCTAGTAAGTACTAGGTTCTGCACATAAATCATTTGCTGCCTTGTTAAATAATGCTGTCCCAGGGATAAGAAAGCTACCTGGAATGCTACAAGCTCTGTCCACACCATCTTGCTTGTCACTGAGCAGATTCTACTGTAACTTCAGTACAGTCCGCTTGATTCTCTGTGCTGTAAAAACAATCATCACTTATCCTTGACAGACCCACCGAGTCCCATGTACCTAAGGAGTATTTGATATATTGAGTTTTGGAAGATTTGAAGCCTGGGGGTTACTCACATTTAAGAGAGCTAGTTAGGTGGTGAAATCAGACATGACGAGAGAAGCAGTCTGAGAGTCTGCTATTCAGAAGTCCAGTGTTCAGTACAGGCTCTCCTTCCCTCCTCCCACGTCTTCCCATCCTTCCTCAAAAGTTTGTATTGGAGAGGACAGCAATTTGTTACCTGTGAATCATCGACTGCAAAGTGAAATGCTGTACATTCTATTCTGCAATGTCTGTAGCCCTTGGAATGCTACAAGGGTGACAAGTAATCCTCCAGACTGCCAGCTATATTGATGCTTATGAAGATCCATTTAGATCCACGTAGATCTCTAGAGTTCAAAGAGCTTGCAAAGCATCATAAATTCCCTTCATAGAAAGTCTAATTATGAGTGAAGGAAAGAAAAGGTGGACAGTAAGATATGGATAGAAGCTAGTGAAGATAGTATAGTCCAGGGGTCAGCAACCTTTCAGAAGTGGTGTGCCAAGTCTTCATTTATTCACTCTAATTTAAGGTTTTGCGTGCCAGTAATACATTTTAACATTTTTAGAAGGTCTCTTTCTAAAAGTCTATAATATATAACTAAACTACTGTTGTATGTAAAGTAAATAAGGTTTTTAAAATGTTTAAGAAGCTTCATTTAAAATTAAATTAAAATGCAGAGCCCCCCGGACTGGTGGCCAGGACCCGGGCAGTGTGAGTGCCACTGAAAATCAGCTCGTGTGCCGCATTCGGCACACGTGCCATAGGTTGCCTACCCCTGGTATAGTCCCATTTCNCACTGAAAATCAGCTCATGTGCCACATTCGGCACACGTGCCATAGGTTGCCTACCCCTGGTATAGTCCCATTTGACAGAGTAGTGATTTGAGAGATGAGTGGATCATAAACCTTCTTGCCCACTTCATTAAAAAAATAATAGACTTTAAATTCCACAGGTGATTATCAGGACATGTACCTTTCTCCCTACTTCCTTCTGTAAACTCATTACATGTTTGATATATTTAATAACAAAGTTCCCTGACCACTGAGCTCTCAGGAACTGGCCTGGATGATCAGAAGTATAGTAGGTACTAACAGTTATTTTCCTCATGTAACTAGTATCTCTGATCTTTGATTCCCAGGTCCTTAGCACTAGAGCCATCTCTGCGCTTACAGCTGTAAGAGCGTTCTTGTAACCGCGTTATGCCGATGGGGGAGAGCTCTCCTGTCAATATAACACCACCAGCTGGCCAAGCAGTGATAGCTATGTCAGCAGGAGAGCATCTGTGCACACGGGCGCTTATGTCAGCAAAACTTACGTCGCACAAGGGTGTGTTTTTTTTCACAGCCCAAAGCGACAAATGTTTTGCCGACATAAATGCTAGTGGAGACATGGCTCTAGGTTTCCCTCGTGTTGGTTTTAACCACCAACTCAAAGGGGTCTCCTTAACACTTCTCACTGGATGCTGCGTTATTCCACCAGTGTGCTGCAGCGTTTGGTTACCAAAGGCGGGAGCACAGTGTTCTTCCCATGCACTTTCTCAAGTGCCATTCTCCAAGAATGCCAGACCACACTGAGAAAGAGGTCAAAGTACTTCACTTGGCAACTCTAGATGTAAAACCAGCCTGAGTTCCCTGGCTGACTCTTAGTAACTAGAGACTGTGAGGGGATAGCTATTTATTGGTTTTCCCACCTTCCAATACACACAAAAAATAGAAGTACTTAGGTGATGAATGATGCAGTATGACTTGTACTGTGTATAATCTTCCATGAAAAGTTTTATAGAGGTGAGAGAAAGTTCATAAAGCACAGAGATAAAGGAACACTGTCCTAGATGGCAGGAATTGCGGAGCAGAAGATGCTCTCACCCAGCCATGGCCAGTTTGTTAGGAGGGACAGAGTGGAGGTTGATGGATGATGAGAGATATTGGAGTAGAAAGCAACCTCAATGAAGTTACTCTGGATTTCCACTGGTATAACTGAGCAGAAGTTTGGTCCTTGAGGTCGGTATTCTGGAGTAAATCCCTAGAAGACTTTAAAAACTAGGGCAATTTTGAGCTGGATTCTGAAACGGGGAGTTTGAGAATGAGATGATGTGACTGCACTCTTTATATATGTAAGAAACCAATAGCAGCATGTGCTGGAGTCTGCAGATCTGGGGCTTGGGGAGGCCACCGAGAAAGGAATTACAATAGTTGAGTTGAGAGAAGAGGGTCTGCTGTGGAACACTGGCAGCAAAATGACACAATAATTTACAGACAAAAATTCTCTTTTCTGCTTGATGTGTCAGAGTAACTCCACCCTGCTGTGTGTGTGCAACCAGGAGAGACTAGGCTCCCACAGGTCCCAGATTCCTGTAGCACTGAACAGTGTACGATGCCATCGATAGAATTCAAATATTCATAGATTCCAAGGCCAGATGGGACCATTGTGACCATCTAATCTGACCTCCTGTGTAGCAAAGGCCATAGAACTTCCTCAAAATAATTCCTAGAGCAAAGCTTTTGGAAAAACATCCAATCTTGATTTAAAAATTCAGTGATAGAGAATCCACCACGACCCTGGGTAAATGTTCTAATGGTTAAATACTCTCATCGTTAAAATTCTCCAGTCTGAATTTATTTCCAGTCTGAATGTGTCTAGCTTCAACTTCCAGCCTCTGGGTTTTGTTATACCTTTCTCTACTAGATTGAAGAGCTCATTATCACATTTTGTTCCCCATATTGGTACTTGCAAATTGTAATCAAGTCACCTTTTAACCATCTCTTTGTTAAGCTAAATAGATTGAGCTCCTTGCGGCTATCACTGTAAGGCATATCTTCTAATCCTTTAATCATTCTTGTGGCTCTTCTCTGAACCCTGTCCAATTTATCAGCATCCTTCTTGAATCGTGGGTGCCAGAACTGAACACGATATTCCAGCAGCAGTCACCCCAGTGCCATATACAGGGATAAAATAACCGCTCTTCTCCTCCTTCAGATTCCTCTGTTTGTACATCCCAGGATTGCATTAGCCCTTTTGGCCATAGCGTCACACAGGGTGCTCATGTTCAGCCAGTTAGCCATTGCTACCTGTGGGACATGACTGTGACACTGCCTTACTTTTTAGAACTGTGCAGATCCTTCTCAGCCAAAAAAGGCTTCAAAAACAGTTCTTTACCTAGGAAGAGGTTTGTTTTGGGGAGTGCCTTTTGGCTGCTGTCACAATGATCCTCTGGAAAATGTAGGGTATATTTTGCTCACTTTTTCTTTTGCAAGTGTTATGCAGCTGTAATGATTAACTATGAAGTTTTGAGGCTAATTGCCTCATATGTTTAATTAATAACTGACACATTCTGTCCCTCAAAGAGACTGGAGAACTTCCATCTGGACCCCTAGTGATTACAGTCTGGAAGCCATCCCTGTAATTAAGGAGCAGGCTGTAGGAAGCTTGTTCCCATTATGAGTAATTATTGCACTTGCTACTTTTTTCTTCCCCCTCCATGTTACAGGACTGGGAAACCAGGGCTTGCCTGAAAGACAAGTCTGAAATTAAACTCCAGCTAAGAAGATGCTTTATACTAGCCTGTGCTAGATAAACTGGGATATGTTTTGGTGCCAGCCCTCTTACCTTTATGAATAATCTGCAAGGCCACTGGCTGTTGAAAGGAAAATGCCTCTTGAGAGACCAAATTGAAGTGCAGGCAGGTCAATACCCATCAATAACAGCAGCAGTGGATTTCTGCGGCATCTGTACCTTTCTTCCCTCTCCCTCTACAACTCTCTCTCTTAGTGGCTTTGACAACTGCCCATCTGCAAAGACTCTGGCTGGCTCTGAGGCCCCCAGAGTGGAGGATGCTGTGTCTTTAAGCCTTCCGTGCAGTGCTGAAATGTTATGACAGAGCATCTCGCACGGGGATGCAGTTTCCACGGCAACCCCACACTAAGATAAGCAAGCCATATTTTTTTGAAAGGTTCAAGAGCAGGGGAAGAATGAGGCGATCTGTCACCAGGCGAGACTTGAAAAGAGGAAGCCGTGTCCATTAATCCTGCGGCCCCGGCTGCTTTGTGTTTTAATTAGCGAGCGTTATTGAGGCAGGGAGAGCGGGCGCCTTACCCTGTTGGTTTTTTTGGTTTCTTTTTTTATATCCCCAGACCAAAAAAACCCGTCATTAAGGCTGTGAATACAGGTCACTAATAAAGGGCTGTGAAGAGCCTTTTCCAGAGCTTGTGTCACAAGTCGGGGCTGGGAAACTGAAGCCTGTCCCATTTCAGGGGCTGAGGAGCTAAACTTATTATTCAGAGACTACATAAATATAATATCTCTGATTTCTATAACATCTATTACGTCCAAAGTGGTCTCACTGCCCAGGTGCAGGAGAGGTCAGGCCATGGCACTCCCGCCTCCGTCTTTGTGCAGCTGATCAGACTAGTGGGTTAGCCATGGGGTGCTTGCTTTCCCCAACATCTATAGAGGCTTTACGCATTATACAGTTATAATGTCTTCCTCGGCTGTTGTTGGAGCAAAGAGGCTGACAGCGTCATTATTTGTCCCTATCTATGTGTGTGAGAACCACTCTACCACTGAAATGTGGCCTCTTCTGGGGTGGAAGTTAGCAGATAGGCTCACAGCTGGTGCACAGCATACCAGGAGAGGGAATATTTTGGCCCAAGACAGCTCGTTCCTACAGCATATTAGCAATCGGAGACTCTTTTGGTAGCAGCTAATGTACCAGTCAGATATGAAATTATGTTGGTGTCTTGTAAATACTCCATGTGTAGGAGTTTATTATGAAAAATGTTTTGACAACTTTTATTATTTTCAAACACTTCCGTGTGTCACCAGAAAATTAGAGTTAAAATAGATGTTACTGCAGCAGTGATATTGTCTGCATGGTTTCCCTATTTATCCTTTTCTGGATACAATTGCTACACTTCGAGGGGTTTAAAGTCCACTGTAATCTTCAACAGAAACAAAAGAAAGTGATAATTCCTGGAGAAATAGGAATAAAGAGAACATGTTCCTGGCTCATGTCCACAGGCAGGACTATAATATCCTATAAGACCTATATTATCATAGTTCAGGGGCAAGTGTTAACAGGGACCTTTGAAGAAGACCTATCAGGCAAGAGAGAGATGCTGCATGAACCAAAGTCCTTCAATCAAAATGTATTGATTAAATTAGAGTGCAGAGTCTAAAACAAATCAAGGAGAGGTGTGTGCATACGCATATGTGTGTCCAAGTCAAAAGCAGGTTTTTCTCTTCAGTTTTCTCACTCATTTATGAACCTTGATATTCCACAGTCCTGAGTGCCTTATCGCTCTGTGTGCGGTATGGTGAGAGAATGAATAGGAACTTACCTTCTGCCCTCTGGCAGGATAGAATATTTTCCCCTGACTCTATGCTACATTCATTCATTCGGTTTATATCTTGGTCTCTGTATGTCTCTCTCCTTCATTATTTTTCCATGGATTTCAAAATCTGTAAACCCAGCAGAGAGGCAGAAAACACAAATCTTGTTCTATACTTTGTCAGCTCCATATAAAGTGAGATCTTATGTTTTCCACCTCTCTGCAACTGCGTCTGTTAAGTTATTCAGTTGTGTTTGACTGCAACACATGTGACCCTTTGCTGGTGCTTTAAGATCTCCCTCATCCTTTAAAGTGGATGAAACATTGGAAAGTGTATTGCAGAGAATGCTAGGCGTTTTCAGTCTCTAATTACTAATATACTTTGACAAAACCTTTCTAATCACCTTTAAAATATTATTCACAGGTACATAGAACTCCATATTGGATCAGACCAATGATCCATCTAGTCAGGAATACTGTCTATGAGGGTAGGCACTATCAGGCAAGAGAAGAAGGTTCAAGAAGCCCGATAGTGGACAATAATGGAATAACCTGCTGTAACAGGGTGCTGGCCAAAAGGCACTGACTCAGCCCCTGTTAGCTCAGAGCCTGCTAGCTCAGCTCCCAGTAAGGGGGAAGTGATTGGAGCTGACAGGCTGTGGCTGATTAAAGCCCTAAAACAGACACACCTGTGAGCTTGATGGGGGGAAGGCCTATAAAGCTAGCAGGAAGGAAGTAGGAGGGGAGGAACAGGAAAGTGAGGAGTGAGGGCCTGTTGCTCCTAGCTAGTTGTAAGAGCAAGCTGTTCCCCAAGGGGGCTACCTGCCTGAGAGCAAACTATATATAGCTGTATATATGTGGTGGTGGGAAAATACAAGGAAATAAAAGGGCACTGGTGTTTGAAAGAGCGGTCTCCTGTGGATTTGTGCCACGAGCAAGGAAGTGCTCGTCTACACATGCCCATAAGGGAAGTTTCTTCCTAATCTCCACTTTGCATGCTTTCATGCTTAAATAAATTTGTTAGTCTCTAAGGTGCCACAAGTACTCCTCGTTCTTCATGCAGAGAGTTCACCAGGGCCATGTCTACCTGTGGTTTGTGCAGCATCCAGCATGTTGGAACCTCAGTCTTGACTGGGGTCTCTGGCATTGGCCACTGTCTGAAGACTGGATACTGGGCTAGATGGACCATTGATCTGACCCAATATGGTCGTTCTTATGGTCTGAGGAGGAGCCATCTGAAATTTAAGCAAGTGAATGTGTTGCAAGTTCACCCCAAATATTCAAAGGATTCTCCCCAACGTTTGAGTTTGTCAGGATTAGCAACACTGTCTTATTTCAAGTGAGCCTGTGGTCTCAACAGACTGAGCAAATAAAAGTTGTTCTTTGAGTGATTGCTCATGTGTATTCCACAATAGGTGTGCGTGCTCGCCACGTGCACCGGTGCCGGAAGTTTGTCCCCTAGCAGTACCCATAGGGAAGTGTCCGTAGCAACCCCTGGAGTGGCACTTCCATGGTGTGGTATAAGGGGCGCTGTGCGCTCCCCCCACCCTCAGTTCCTTCTTGCCGCCAGTGAAGGTGCTTCGGAACTGCTCTACTTTGCTGTAGCTCATCCCCGAAACTGCTTGTTCGTCCAGTGTATGGTACCTGTAGTTAGTTAGTTTAGTTTAGCTAGAGTGCCCGGGCCGGATTATGCTCCATGCCCTGGGTTTTAAGTCGTGCGACACTTGTAGGCGACCTGTGCCACTGAGTGATCTGCACGCGGACTGTCTATGCTGTTTGGGGGAAACCCATCTCAGCGATCGCTGCAAGATTTGCAAGTCGTTTAAGCCTCGGACGAAGAGAGAAAGGGACATTAGGCTCCGGGCTATTCGGATGGAGTTGGCACTGACCCTGGCTCCGGCACGCCGCTCCAAGTCGGCACTGGGCACTGTGGTGTCAGTGCGCGGCGACCCTCCGGCACCATTGACTAATCGGCACCACTTCCGGTCCACGGGGCACGGCAAGAAGACTAGGAAGAGGCCTCCTTTGCCGCGGCACCAGAGTAAACCCGGGACAGAGGCTAGACCCACGTTGGGCAGTCCTCGATCCCCACCGGCCTTGAGGCCTCCGACTCAAGTCGAGCAGAGTAGCCCGACCCATTCGGAGCAGGCCTCCCTGGATGTCCGGATGCCCTCCACACCGGAGACCCTGCAGGCGGCCCAGGACATTATGTCCATGCCGGTACCAGGAGCACTGCCAATGTCAGCCCCACGCTCCAGAGTCAAGCTGCCACTGGGATCTCCACAGTCGCCCCCGGGCAAAGTCCACGTGGATCGCCATCAACGCCCACCAGGCTGTCTGGTTGGGTTCTGTCTGACCGAGACTCTTGGCACTGCTCCGCCTCGAGGAGCGAACACCGACAGGACGTCGCCAAAGGTCCTCATCTTGTAGGGGCTATCGCAGCTGGTCATGGCACGAATGTTGACGTCTTACCTGTTTGGCGTCCTGCTCCAGGACCCCGCCACTGCATTGCCTCCGCAGTCCCGGGCGTCGATTGCCGGCATCTCACCTTTGTGGGTCCGCCAGCTGGAGCCGATTGCAGAGCAGCTGTTACCGACAGTACCGGTCCTCCACGTTGGGCGCCGCCGCTCCTCCCGGTCCAGGGAGAGTGGCGGGTCCTATGTCAGCCCGGCCTCCCTTTGTAGTTGTCCATCGAAGGGTCAGGCCAGCCAGGCCAAACACCCGGCTCTGCCAGTGCCACAGCAGGTGCAGTGGCACCGGGCCCCGTGGCCAGCCTAATGGTACCAGTGGGCACCGTGGCCCCTGACGTAGCCCCCGGTGGGGGCTCACTCAGTGGCCGGAGCCTCAGAAGGACCATCGGCCTCCCTCTCCACACCTCCGAGGAAGGAGTCGGTGGAACGTACATCCTCGGCACCATGCCCAGAGACCAAACAGGTGGTGGACCCTCCAGTGCTGGTGGACACCCAAAGTACCGCACCGGCCTCCTCACCTTCCCCGGATGAGGCGATTACGGCCCCTCCTCCCTCTGTCCTGCAGGAGGACTTTAGGGCCCACCAAGAACTCTTAAAAAGGGTGGCATCAAGCCTCCAGCTCCAAGCAGAGGAGATGGAGGAGCCCTCGGACTCCCTGTTTAACGTGCTGTCCTCCTTGGCACCGGGCAGGGTGGCCTTGCCTCTCCATGAAGAGGTGGTGAAAATTTCAAATGCCCTGTGGCAAACCCCAGCCTCATTGGCCCCCATCTCCAAGAGAGCAGAACGCCAGTATTTTGTACCCTCCAAGGGGCATGAATACTTATACACCCACCCTGCTCCTAACTCCCTGGTGGTCGAGTTGGTCAACCACAGGGAGCGGCAGGGCCAGCCAGCCCCTACCCCAAAAAATAAAGATTTGTGGAGGCTGGACTCTTTTGGAAGGAAAATTTATTCATCCTCGAGCTTCCAGTTACAAGTGGCGAACCACTAGGCTCTCCTGGGCCAATATGAGTTCAATCTGTGGGGCTCCCTGCCCAAGTTCGAGGAATCCCTCCAGGAGCGTGACAGGAAGGAGTTCAAAGTACTGGTGGAGGAGGGTACAGCGGCTGCCAGGGCAACCCTGCAGGCAGCTTCGGATGCAGCAGACATGGCCGCCTGGTCCATGGCGTCGGCGGTGTCCATGAGAAGGGCGTTGTGGCTCCTGCTCGCTGGGCTGTCCAGCGAGGTGCAGACCTCCCTGCAGGACCTCCCGTTTGACGGCAAAGCTCCGTTTGTGGAACAAACAGATACAAAGCTGAATGGCCTGAAAGACTCCAGCACGACTCTCCAGACTCTGGGTCTCTTTGTTTCGGCTCCGGAATGGTGAACCTCAAGTTCCGCATGGCCTCCCTGGATCCTGGGGACTGGTAGGCCGCCCTCGATCTGCAGGATGCGTACTTCCACATTCATATATTCGAGGGGCACAGACACGCCCTCCGTTTCACGGTGGGGCAGGAACACTACCAATTTACGGTCCTCCCGTTTGGCCTGTCCATTGCCCCCAGGGTATTCACGAAATGTATGTCGGTGGTGGTGGCGTACCTCAGGCGCCAAGGGGTCCAGATCTTCCCCTATCTGGACAACTGGTTGGTCAAGGGCAGCTCCTGGTCACAGGTGCGGGATCATGTGACACTTCTTCTGTCCACATGCACCACTTTGGGCCTGTTGGTAAAAAACACCAAGTCCACATTAGTCCTGGTTCAACGCATAGAGTTTATCGGGGCGGTCCTGGACGCCTCGTCAGCCAGAGCCTTCCTCCCACTGGACAGGTTCGAGACCCTGACGGGGTCATCGACACATTCCCAAGGTTTCCGGTGACAACAGCCAGAGCGTGCCTCCAGCTCTTGGGTCACATGTCGGCGTGCACGTATGTGGTCCTTCACGCCAAACTCAGGATGAGGCCCCTCCATCTCTGGCTGGCCTCAGAGTTCTCCCAGGCCAGGGACAGGATGGACAAAGTCCTCACGGTACCTGAACCAGTGATCGCATCCCTACGATGATGGTAATCCCCGAGAAACATGCTCCAAGGGGTCCCGTTCAGTGGCAGAGCCCCGTCGCTGAAGCTGGTGTCCAACGCGTCGGACCTGGGATGGGGGGCCCATGTGGGGAACGATCTGACCCTCCACATAAATGTCAAGGAGCTCAGGGCGGTACAGCTGGCATGCATGGCTTTCCACTCGCACCTGGAGGGCCGGGTGGTCAGGACAACACGGCCTCGATGTTCTACATCAACAGGCAAGGCGGGGCCCGATCCTCTGTCGCAAAGCCCTCAGGCTGTGGGATTTTTGTATAGCCCACAACATCTACCTACAGGCCTTCCATCTGCCGGGCGCCTGGAATGCACAAGCGGATCGCTTGAGCAGGGACTTCTCCTCTCAGCACGAGTGGTCTCTCCACCCAGAGGTAGTGCACAGACTTTTCCAAGTGTGGGGAACTCCCCAGGTGGACCTGTTCGCGACTCGGCAGAACCGTCGCTGCCCCTGGTTCTGCTCCAGGGGTGGGGGCTGGGACGGGACGATATCTCTGATGCCTTCCTCCTGTCCTGGTCAGGCAGGTTTCTCTATGCCGTTCCCACTGATCGGCAAGGTCCTGGAAAAGATAAAGACGGATAAAGCCCGAGTCCTTCTGATTGCCCCAGCATATGGCGCAGGCAGCATTGGTACGGGAACCTCACAGGCCTGGCGGTCGCCCTGGTGGCTGTTGCCATCCCACCCGGACCTGCTCTCCCAGAACCAGGGCCACCGCCTCCACCCCAATCTAGCAGCACTCCACCTCACGGCGTGGCTGCTCAACAGTTAGGTCGGGAGGAAAGGACGTGCTCGGAAGGGGTTCAGCGCGTCCTCCTAGAAAGCAGGCAGCCCTCTACGCGCCGAGCCTACTTGGCAAAGTGGTCTCAGTTTTCCAGATGGGCGGACGAGCGGGGCGTTTCCCCGGTGGCCACCCCGATCCAGCTTATTCTGGACTAACTCCTTCACCTTAGAGCCCAGGGCCTTGCGCCCTCGTCAGTCAAGGTGCACCTGGTGGCCATATTGGCCTTCCATCCTCCGGTGCAGGGCCACACGGTATTCTCCCATGCTATGACTGGCCAATTCCTTAAGGGGTTAGATCGCCTCTTCCCGTATGTTAGGCCCCCTGTCCCACAGTGGGACCTAAACCTGGTGTTGGCCTGTCTCACGGGGCCCCCATTTGAGCCGCTAGCCACGTGCTCCTGGTCACACCTCTCGTGGAAGGTGGCCTTCCTGGTTGCGATCACGTCGGCTAGGCGGGTCTCGGCGCTCAGGGCCCTGACCTCCAAGCCCCCGTACACAGTGTTTCATAAAGATAAGGTCCAGCTCTGCCCACACCCTTCGTTCCTCCCGAAGGTGATCTCCGCTCATCACATGGGTCAGGACATTTTTCTGCTGGTCCTCTGCCTCAAGCCCCATGCGTCAGTGAGGAGCGCTGCCTCCACACGCTGGATGTGAGACGGGCTCTGTCTTTCTACCTGGAGCAGACTAAGCTGTTAGAAAGTCCTCGCAACTGTTCATCGCCTTGGCTGAGCGCATGAAACGTCAGCTGATCTCCACTCAGTTGCTCTGCAACTGGATCACCTCATGCATCCGTACCTGTTATGACCTGGTGGGAATCCCTCCACAACTAATTGTGAAGGCACACTCGACTCGGGCACAGGCCTCGTCGGCCAGCCTTGGCCCATGTCCCCATTCAGGACATTTGTAGGACTGCAATGTGGTCTTCAGTTCACACGTTCACCTCACGCTATGCGATCGTCTCCCAGACCAGGGATGATGCCGGGTTCGGCAGGGCTGTGCTCCATCCCGAGAATTTGTGAACTCCTTCCCACCTCCAACAGAAATAGCTTGGAATCACCTATTGTGGAAAACACATGAGCAATCACTCGAAGAAGAAGAGACAGTTCCTTTTCCGTAACTGGTGTTCTTCGAGATGTGTTGCTCATGTCTATTCCACATCCCGCCCTCCTTCCCCTCTGTCAAAGTTGTCTGCCAAGAAGTAACTGAGGGTGGGAGGAGCACGCAGCGCCCCTTATATCGCACCATGGAGGCGCCACTCCAGGGGTCACTGGGGCGCTCCCTTATGGGTACTGCTAGGGGAAAAACTACCGGCACCGGTGCACGTGGCGAGCACGCACACCTGTTGTAGAATAGACATCAGCAACACATCTCGAAGAACACCAGTTGCGGAAAAGGTAACTGTCTTTTTCAAGAGATAGAAATCAGAAACTGTNGGCTCTGTCTTTCTACCTGGAGCAGACTAAGCTGTTAGAAAGTCCTCGCAACTGTTCATCGTCTTGGCTGAGCACATGAAACGTCAGCTGATCTCCACTCAGTTGCTCTCCAACTGGATCACCTCATGCATCCGTACCTGTTATGACCTGGTGGGAATCCCTCCACAACTAATTGTGAAGGCACACTCGACTTGGGCACATGCCTCGTCGGCTGCCGCCTTGGCCCATGTCCCCATTCAGGACATTTGTAGGGCTGCTATGTGGTCTTCAGTTCACACGTTCACCTCACGCTATGTGATCGTCTCCCAGACCAGGGATGATGCCGGGTTCGGCAGGGCTGTGCTCCATCCCGAGAATTTGTGAACTCCTTCCCACCTCCAACAGAAATAGCTTGGAATCACCTATTGTGGAAAACACATGAGCAATCACTCGAAGAAGAAGAGACAGTTACCTTTTCCGTAACTGGTGTTCTTCGAGATGTGTTGCTCATGTCTATTCCACATCCCGCCCTCCTTCCCCTCTGTCAAAGTTGTCTGCCAAGAAGTAACTGAGGGTGGGAGGAGCGCGCAGCGCCCCTTATATCGCACCATGGAGGCGCCACTCCAGGGATCACTGGGGCGCTCCCCTATGGGTACTGCTAGGGGGAAAACTTCCGGCACCAGTGCATGTGGCGAGCACGCACACCTGTTGTGGAATAGACATGAGCAACACATCTCGAAGAACACCAGTTGCGGAAAAGGTAACTGTCTTTTTCAAGAGAGAGAAATCAGAAACTGGCAGGGACAGGGACTGTGGAGTTGTTTGGTTCTGTCTTTAAGCACCACTTGTTCAGAATAAAACATAACTTTGTTTTCAAAAGGAGTTCTCTCTCTCCAAGAGATGCACCAATGGCAGCAAAGTTAAAAGCATAAAGCCAACCAAACACTGTATCTCATATTTGTGGTCTGAGGATGCTGGGTTAAGGCCTAGTGGCATGTAACCCGCCCCTGATCCCTCAAAGAAGTGACTGGTCTCAATGGGGCCAGTTTGTTATGACACTTATACGTTGAGTTAATGACCAAGTCAGCAAAGACTGTAAGTGGCAAGAAGTGGGGTTTGGATCTGTCCATATCTATGGGGACAGCTTGACTTTGTCTGAGATTGCTCACATTCTCCTGATGTGTAAGGTGAAATTCAGCCCCTTCTGGAGGGCCAGTCTCATTTAAGTGGTGCATTTGCTTTGGGCTGGCCTTGTGCACAGGGGTGAATATTGCCCATAGTAAGTAGATAAACTACTTTTGACAGTATTGTCCTCCCTTCTGCAAGCCAAGCCTCTTAGTTCTAGAGCAGGCCAGCCAAATGCTCTCATCTAACAGTAGTCTCATACCATACCATCAAATTCTGTGGTGTCTGAGTACAGAAGGGAGACCATTTAAGATTTTGTTCCCTAATGTAAATCTCCAAATTCATGCCATTCCATGCCTTTTAATTCTCTCAGGACTGTAGAAATGCCCCAAACTACAATTAATTAGACTCTTGACATATTGCTGGGTTCTCTCTGTGCCGTGAGGTAGTGTCAGTTTTGAAATCCTGCCAAGCAAAACCAGCCCACCTGCTTCTTCTCCAGATGTCTGTAGCCACCCAATCCTGGCAAGCCCTATTCTTGGAGTGTAAATGAGCTTGGAGCTGCTCGGACTTCTTTCCGTTTCATGCATTCCCCACATCTGTCTAAATCATAACCTGGCCTCCCCAGAAAATAAAAAAAAAATCATAGGATGAATTATGTCCTATGGGCTGAAATGGGACTTAAGTGCTGGCCCTTTGCACCGAAAGGAACTTCACTTTTAATGAGCAGGTAAGAGAAACCTCCCTGCCTCTCTTTGCCAATCTGGGTTAGTTTAAATCACTGCTCCAGGGCTTGTAGTGGGAATGTGCAGCCAGAAAGCATTAGCCTCTGCTCTAATTATGACTCGTGCTATTGCAGAGGACCAGCATTCTAGAGTTAGGAGCCCTGTATTCTTATTGATTACTTGCTGAATCATCATTGTAGCAGGGTTTGTTTGTTTTTTCTCATCTTCCTCCTCTAGAGGTAATGAATTATTTGTGTATTTGAACTGCTTATCCCTGGATAATTCAAGTTACAAGCATTTAACTACCAGTAATTTTCCACACACATTTATTTCTCTCTTTCTGTGTATATACCAGACCCTTCAAACAGCCACTAGGTGCATTTACGATAAATAACAATAAAGACATCAAGATGAAAAGGTAGCGAATGCAATCCATCCAAGCACCTGTCCCTAGTCCCATCCAAACTGCATTAAACAAGCCCTTTAGAAAAAAGCTTGGGTAAACAGATATGCCTTAAGGCATGCTCTGAAATTTACCTTCCTCTGGGTGTATAAGTGAATCCTTCCTTATTCATGTCAGTCTGTGCACATTTATTGCTGGGTTCGGTGCTGACAGGGTCTAGTCCCAGTGAAGTCAGTGGAACTGTGCCTGGTAATATTTAAAGAAGCAGGCCTTCCAAGTGTAAGCTCTCTGGGAAATGGACTCTATATTTCCTTTCTCTACAGGGTAGAGCATATTGTCAGCACATAATCATAGAATCACAGAAGCGTAGGACTGGAAGGGACCTCAATAGGTCATCTAATCCAGTCCCCTGCACTCAAGGCAGGACTGCGTAATAATTAGACGTTTCCTGACAGGTGAAAAAACAACCATTAATAACAAACTTATTGTTTGGGACCAAGGTGGTGGGGATAGAGTTCAGACTTGATAGTCCTCCCCTGAGAACAACCTATGTAATCCAGGGATAGGCAAATCAAGTCTAATTGATGCATAGTTTTTTGCATCTTCACAGAGCTGTAGAAACTGCACACTGGACTCAATAGAGAACAAAGAGAGGAAGCACGATCCAGTGGTTAGAGCACTAGCCTATACCATCAGAGCCTTGGATTCAGTTCTGTACTATGCCACAAGCTTCCAGTGTGAGACTGGGCAAGTCACTTAGTCTCTCTCTACCTCAGTTTCCCATCTGTAAAATGGGGAAATAGGATTTCCCTACCTCCCCGAGGCATAATGAGGATGAATCAGTCAAAAAGTGTGAGGTGCTCCGCTATTGCTGTGACAGGAGTTGGATAACTACCTAAGACAGACGGACAAGAATTTCACTCCAAGATTCATTAGCTGGTTCGGCACAGGCCACAGAAAAGCATCACATTTGTATTCAAATATCTATTCATATATTAATGTTCAGTATTATCCAAAGAACGTTGGCGCTGGTAATGGTCACAGTAAAAACATTTTCATGCACTTGCTGCTTCCACAAAACACCTTTTACTGCAGAAATTCCCAGTTCTGCAGTAATTCAAAGAGTTTCTCATATATGTAATTTTTGTAAAAAGAAAAATGTGACTGAAAATACATTTTTTGTTCTACAAGTCCTAATAACATAAAACTAGAACCAAGTGACTTCCTTCCAAAGGAATGTGTGTCTGTTCCGTGNCTGAGATTGCTCACATTCTCCTGATGTGTAAGGTGAAATTCAGCCCCTTCTGGAGGGCCAGTCTCATTTAAGTGGTGCATTTGCTTTGGGCTGGCCTTGTGCACAGGGGTGAATATTGCCCATAGTAAGTAGATAAACTACTTTTGACAGTATTGTCCTCCCTTCTGCAAGCCAAGCCTCTTAGTTCTAGAGCAGGCCAGCCAAATGCTCTCATCTAACAGTAGTCTCATACCATACCATCAAATTCTGTGGTGTCTGAGTACAGAAGGGAGACCATTTAAGATTTTGTTCCCTAATGTAAATCTCCAAATTCATGCCATTCCATGCCTTTTAATTCTCTCAGGACTGTAGAAATGCCCCAAACTACAATTAATTAGACTCTTGACATATTGCTGGGTTCTCTCTGTGCCGTGAGGTAGTGTCAGTTTTGAAATCCTGCCAAGCAAAACCAGCCCACCTGCTTCTTCTCCAGATGTCTGTAGCCACCCAATCCTGGCAAGCCCTATTCTTGGAGTGTAAATGAGCTTGGAGCTGCTCGGACTTCTTTCCGTTTCATGCATTCCCCACATCTGTCTAAATCATAACCTGGCCTCCCCAGAAAATAAAAAAAAAATCATAGGATGAATTATGTCCTATGGGCTGAAATGGGACTTAAGTGCTGGCCCTTTGCACCGAAAGGAACTTCACTTTTAATGAGCAGGTAAGAGAAACCTCCCTGCCTCTCTTTGCCAATCTGGGTTAGTTTAAATCACTGCTCCAGGGCTTGTAGTGGGAATGTGCAGCCAGAAAGCATTAGCCTCTGCTCTAATTATGACTCGTGCTATTGCAGAGGACCAGCATTCTAGAGTTAGGAGCCCTGTATTCTTATTGATTACTTGCTGAATCATCATTGTAGCAGGGTTTGTTTGTTTTTTCTCATCTTCCTCCTCTAGAGGTAATGAATTATTTGTGTATTTGAACTGCTTATCCCTGGATAATTCAAGTTACAAGCATTTAACTACCAGTAATTTTCCACACACATTTATTTCTCTCTTTCTGTGTATATACCAGGCCCTTCAAACAGCCACTAGGTGCATTTACAATAAATAACAATAAAGACATCAAGATGAAAAGGTAGCGAATGCAATCCATCCAAGCACCTGTCCCTAGTCCCATCCAAACTGCATTAAACAAGCCCTTTAGAAAAAAGCTTGGGTAAACAGATATGCCTTAAGGCATGCTCTGAAATTTACCTTCCTCTGGGTGTATAAGTGAATCCTTCCTTATTCATGTCAGTCTGTGCACATTTATTGCTGGGTTCAGTGCTGACAGGGTCTAGTCCCAGTGAAGTCAGTGGAACTGTGCCTGGTAATATTTAAAGAAGCAGGCCTTCCAAGTGTAAGCTCTCTGGGAAATGGACTCTATATTTCCTTTCTCTACAGGGTAGAGCATATTGTCAGCACATAATCATAGAATCACAGAAGCGTAGGACTGGAAGGGACCTCAATAGGTCATCTAATCCAGTCCCCTGCACTCAAGGCAGGACTGCGTAATAATTAGACGTTTCCTGACAGGTGAAAAAACAACCATTAATAACAAACTTATTGTTTGGGACCAAGGTGGTGGGGATAGAGTTCAGACTTGATAGTCCTCCCCTGAGAACAACCTATGTAATCCAGGGATAGGCAAATCAAGTCTAATTGATGCATAGTTTTTTGCATCTTCACAGAGCTGTAGAAACTGCACACTGGACTCAATAGAGAACAAAGAGAGGAAGCACGATCCAGTGATTAGAGCACTAGCCTATACCATCAGAGCCTTGGATTCAGTTCTGTACTATGCCACAAGCTTCCAGTGTGAGACTGGGCAAGTCACTTAGTCTCTCTCTACCTCAGTTTCCCATCTGTAAAATGGGGAAATAGGATTTCCCTACCTCCCAGAGGCATAATGAGGATGAATCAGTCAAAAAGTGTGAGGTGCTCCGCTATTGCTGTGACAGGAGTTGGATAACTACCTAAGACAGACGGACAAGAATTTCACTCCAAGATTCATTAGCTGGTTCGGCACAGGCCACAGAAAAGCATCACATTTGTATTCAAATATCTATTCATATATTAATGTTCAGTATTATCCAAAGAACGTTGGCGCTGGTAATGGTCACAGTAAAAACATTTTCATGCACTTGCTGCTTCCACAAAACACCTTTTACTGCAGAAATTCCCAGTTCTGCAGTAATTCAAAGAGTTTCTCATATATGTAATTTTTGTAAAAAGAAAAATGTGACTGAAAATACATTTTTTGTTCTACAAGTCCTAATAACATAAAACTAGAACCAAGTGACTTCCTTCCAAAGGAATGTGTGTCTGTTCCGTGGTGAAATGGGATAGAAACCTTTTGATGTTGCCATGGACCAGGACCACAAGCTGAATAGGATGAAAGTAGCTGAGTTGATGTGATTTATGACGCACATGAAGGATGCTTTTGGAAAGTAGAAGTAATGGAAAGAAGGAGCTGGTATTCCTTCTGGATGGGGCCACAGGATAAGGGGGAAGAGCAGCAAATGACTTTGTTATTGAAGCCACATACATCAAAGCCGAGTAGACTGAGAAATGGTCTGGCCTAACCTACGTTTGTTGTCTTTACCGTTATTAAATGTCATATGGCATTGTACAGCCGAGACACCAGGATATTTTTCCAACCTAAAGTTTTATGAATCTGATGAAAATTGAGACTTCTCCATTGCACAGGCCCCTTGATCTTTGGATTAAACCCATACAGTTTACGTGGGATTTAAGTGGCACACAAACCTTGTGATAGCCTTATGCACTAGGGTGAATTTTTCACTGTTACTGAGCAAAAACAGGAAGCAATGGAAAGTGGGAAGATGCTGGCTTGACTGGTGGAATTTGTTGGTGTTTGTGCATGTTGGTTGGAGAGAATGGGTAAGAGTAGCAGCCTTGTGTGGATGTGTGACTAGTATTCTCTTTCAACAACTCCATCTGGCGTTATTTGGGGAAGACGGGATTAAATTGAAAAAGAGATGAAGCCAGGTTGCTGCCTTTGTAGACCCACAGATCATATAAGATTGCAAAGGGCTTTAAAGAATGTTAATTTATTGAAATGGCAGAGGATGTGAATGTTCAAAGTTATTCTGTGATGCCACTTGTGTGGCCATCACTGACTTAAATGAGTGTTGTGCCGCTAACACCACTGCACCATGCTTTGAAAATGTAAGGCTAGGAAAAAGGCTTTGAATTTAACAAAACCAGCTAGACCATCGGTGCCAGAATCCAGGATTTACAGTTTTATTTTAGAGACCTGCCCAGTTTCCTTAAAACTGAGAGGTTTTTTCCTCTGAAAAGAATATTCATTGATTTGTGTTTAGCTCTTTCCAAACCTCTAAAATCATTGTAACTAATTGGGTTAGTGTCAGCATTTATCATACTTACCTCGGTTAGTCTAGACCCATAGATCTTTCCAGACTTTTTGCTAAATTGCTTGGCACGTCTTACCTTATCTGGCCCAGTTAAATTATTATCCCCCTTTTTGACAAATCTAATCTCTGCCTTTCCTTCTGCAAAGAGAGAGAGAGAGAGGCATCTTCAGAAGCTTTTGCTACTTGTTTTACAGCAAGCCAGGGAACATCTTACAAAACTTTTCCAAAAGATGCTTACAGCTGATGGTGAGGATTTAAAGGGATCCAGGGTTAGTGGAGGTTGAAAGTGGGTTTTGTTGTCAGGATGTTTTTTTCAATTATGGTCTTATGTTCTTATGATGGTTTGCTCAATTAGTTCAGTTTTATCAGCTAGCAGTACATCGGTCTGCTGCCAACATCTGCATTTCACTGTGAAAACAAAACAAAATAGTCAGCTCTGCTAAAGTTTACAAGTTAAATACCTGCAATCTGAGGTGGGTGAAATGAGCATGGTATCTATTAAATGTTGTGTACTACACACACCATGCTGGGGTGACTTACTCACGACCCTTTCTTCTAAGCCTATAAAATCACTGTTGCTTTTCTGGTTATTTCCTGACAGCATGATTGAACTGCACTTTAATGGAAAACATTTATAATGTTGTGCCTGAATCACACTCTGGGGAGGGCCTGATTCTCCACTCACTTACACCAGTGTAAATGAGCCGCAACACCACCAACATAAACAGAATCACATGGGGACAAAACTGGTATTAGTGGGAGGAGACACAAGCCAGGGAACCCTTGTTTTATGTGTCCTATACCAGCTTAAAAGTTTTTTTTCTAGGAAAGCACATCAGTTTTTCCCCTCTCCCAGCAAACTATGTTCAGTTATATTTATTTTCTGGTCTTCCCTCTCCTTCCCCATCAGGATTTCAGTGGATTCACATTCTCACTATGGAGCTAATGTTAGCCACAATCAGGGGAGTTGGATTTTTCCCCGTGTGTGTGCATAATTTTACATTATTTTTGCATAATTTAAATTCTGATGCATAATATTCCTTTTCACCTCCCCTACTTTCAATGTACCATGTGGCTCAGCTGAGCTGGAGGCTTTTCTGCTGCCATAGGAAAAAGGGGGCTTCTCCTCTGCATACTTTTTATGTTGCGGGGACCTCTTGAGATTGTTTCTTCCCTGTGTAGGGTACATCAGTGAGTGATTTAATCTACTCTTTCTAGCATCAAGGGGTCATGTCTTTTTATGAGCCTCAGTGCCTCCATATAGTGAGAAATTTCATCTTTAATTTTCCAGTGAGGAACATTTGCTTGGATCTGAAAATTTCACCAGATCCCTGGTTACTAACCAAATGTGCTGGCTCCTCCCTCCCTCTGACTCACATTCTATTCAGCAAAACACTTGAGCATGTGCTTAACTTCAAGCATTTGAGTAATCTCATTGAAGTTCCTGGGACTCAGGCTCAAAGTGAAGCCTGTATTTAAGTGCTTTGGTGAATCGGAGCCTGAAATGCGTCGGGCCCTAACGCACCACAGTTGCCCATTGTTCATTCACGTGTACGGAGCAGACTGTTTGAGGCCAGGCTGAGGCGGTCTCTATGTGGATATTCAATTGGAAAGGGCCCAAGGATTCTCTTCCCAATCTACCGCATCAGGGGCCAGTAACAATGTAACTGGGAGTGCAGGCCCTACCTCCTAGCTCTGGTTGGCAATGTAGGAGCTAGCTGTCTGAAGTGGGGTAAACTGGGGGCTGGCTACCGCTTCTCCCACCGCTTTGAGCTGACCAGCAGAGTTGGCTGGGTGCAGAGTAGGAGGAGCCCCAAGCTCTGGCTTAACTTCTCCTAGGGGATTCTGGTTGTAACACAGCCTCTCCTCCTCCTTTTAACATGCCTGACAGCCCCAACAGCATTTGCATTAGCTTGGGAGACAACAGGCTCAGCCTGGCACAACCAATATCATAAAATGTTATCTTGCAACCCTTATGTGAGTGGTGCTTATGTGCTGAGTTGTCCCGAGGAAGTGAGTTGGAGTGAAATTGGAAGTCACAGCCACAAACCTACCCCAAGCAGGTAAGTTTCCACTCCAGCTCTATCTTAGCAATAGAGGTTTATGTAAAGGCAGTGGCAATTCCAGGAATGGTGGGGGGACCAGGCTGAAATTAAAAATGTAACAAATAAACAAACGTGGAGTAAACACAGTGTTTTTAACAGGAGAATAGTAGCCCTTCAAAAGTTCTAGTCTTTCCAATGCACTGAGAGCAGATTGCTTCTCCTTCCTCATTGTGATTGGCCATTATACACAGCTCCTTGATCTGACCTATGAACCCCTCCTTTATGTGCAGGATAGAGACGTGACCGCTCCCAGCCTGACACTACGTTTCAGTGTAGTGAAGGCCTGGTGGGGAGAGGAAGGGAAAGAGAGGAAAAAGATGGGGAGATGATTCAAGGGCCATCTGCTCTGGTTGGCAATGTCACCAGCCATGGAAATAAGCTAGTATCTTGTGAGTCATGGAGCCTGGGGAGTGAGGAGGGCTAGCAGGAGCAGACAATGACATCTCCCTGCATATTAATTTTAAGGACTTTGACTCCCAGACTTGCCCTTCCTTGTCAGGCTGCTTTGTGTCTTGATGATGTAAGTCCTTATAAGTTGCACTGATACCTGTTTTAATTCCTTCATTTATAAGACATTCAGGTGTGTATAGGTGCACTGGGCAGCTCTGCCAATAGGGACAGTCCGGGCTTGTCATAGGACATTCAAACTACACCTGCATGGTACCAAGAGGATGGGGGGAAACAACCCTGGGGAAGAGGTCTTGTGTTCAGATGCACAGCAGGTGTGGCCATTTGGCCAGCTCTAAAGTTGAACTGGGCCACTGGGTCTCAGCAGTCTGATGGTCATGTGGCCAAAGGGAATTTGTGTGTCTTCTGCTTGGATGACTAAGTGCAGGTCAGATTGTATGGGCAAAGGGTGAAAACTCTGTGAATACACATAGTGACTAGTTCTCCTATTCCTGCACATATCACTTATCTGCACCATGTCTGTTTTCCTCAGTGGGACTCAACAAAGGGTCCTATTCCCAGTCATCCCTAGTGCATCCTTCAGTGGGCAAATATCATTCCTGTGAATTTATTCCAACATGCAATGTGAGACTAAGGGCTTGTCAACACTTACAGTGCTGCAGCTGCACTGGTGTAGTGCTTAGTGAAGACGCTATCTATGCTGACAGGAGAGCTTCTCCCTTTGGTGTAGGTACCCCACCTCCCCAAAAGGCAGTAGCTGTTGATGGGAGAAACAGTCCCATTGACATAGCTCTGTCTACACCCGGGGTTAGGTCAGTATAACTATGTTGTTATTTTCCACACCCCTGAGTGATGTAGTTATACCGACATAAATTGGTAGTGTAGACCAGGGTTCTCAACCTTTTTCCTTCTGAGGCCCCCTCAACATGCTATAAAAACTCCACGGGCCACCTGTGCCACAATAACTGGTTTTCTGCATATAAAATCCAGGGCTGGCATTAGGGGATAGCAAGCAGGGCAATTGCCTGGGGTCTAATGCCATGGGTCCCCCACAAAACGATATTGCTCAGGGTTCAGCTTCAGCCCCGGGTGGTGGGGCCAAGGCTTCAATCCCATGCGGTGGGGCTTCGGCTTTCTATCCTGGGCCCCAGCGAGTGTAATGCTGGCCCTGCTTGGCGGCCCCCTGAAACCTGCTTGCGACCCCCCCAGGGGGCCTCAGACCTCTGGTTGAGAACCACTGGTGTTGACCATGCCAAGTGAAGACCCTACCTATGCCAATGGGAGAGCTGCTTCTGTCTACGTAGCTAATCCACCTCCCTGAGAGGCTCTTCTTCAGGTCTGGGACAAGAAGAGCATTGTGTAAGCTTGAAAGCTTGTATCTTTCACCATGAGAAGTTGGTCCAATAAAAAATATTACTTTACCCACCTTATCTCTAATCTCTTCGGACCAACATGCAGTGGTGGATTTAGAGTTAGTGGGGCCCTGTGCGCAGCTTCATTTTCGGGGGCCCCACTTCGGGACTCAGCCAAGAAAAGGAACATTTTCTCTTATCTCCCCCCCTCCCCCATTTTTCATTCTTTTTTTCTTCATCCTCCTTCTATATTATAAGTAATAGGAAGTAAATGAAAATAAAGTGAGGTATCTTGATTGTTTTTGTAGTCTTTTTTTTTTTTTTTCCACAGACCACTTGAAAATTGCTGAGGGTCTCGGTGGACCACTTTAATGATCTTTCCAAATGTTGTTTGTACCGTTAGCTAACTATTGTAAAGTGCTTTGGATAAGAGCGCTTTATAAAAAAACACAACTTAATAACCTTTCTTCAGTCCACCTGAATGAAGTTCTTGAACCACAGTTTGAGAACTTCTGGTCTAGATGAAAGCTTGTATTTGCATTACGCTAATGTGAAAAATGTGTAAAAATAAAAAGTATAGATGACGCATGAATGGAAAAACAAAAATTAACTTCCTCTGAAGAAACTTATTCAATTAGCTTTTTTTCTACACTTTTTCTTTACAAAATCGTCAATTAAGTCATGGTAAGTAACATTTTGTAAAGAAGCACTTTCAATTATCAATATTGCTGAACTTGTCAAATGTTCCTGGCTCATTGTATTTTGCAAATAATTTTTACTCGTTTCAATACAGAAAAAGAGCATTCACCAGAAGCATTTGTGACAGGTATTGTTCAAAATATTTTCAGAATGGTTTCTACATTTGGAAAGGTTGCCTGCAAACCATCACGTACAAGTCTATACAAATCAACTGGTGATCTCGAAGCACAGACCTCATAATTTTCGATAAAATGAATGAAATGTTTCACTTCATCTTCAAACAGATTTGTGTCTGTCTTCTCAATAAAATTCACTTAATTTCTTACTGTAGTGGCTTTTAGCATTTTTGTCCATATTTCTGTCAAAAAACACACAAAATAAATCAACAGTTTTCTTTAGAGATTCACCTCTACTCTGCAATTGCACTGTTATTGTCCCAAATAACCTTGATAGTTTCAACAATGATCTTCTCTTTTCCTTTTAAATTGATTTCATTCTCTAGTTTCATCAAAAAATAACTTCCTGCTTTTTTTACGCTTCTCATCAGATATATCGGAGAAACCTATATTTTCTGTTAATGTTAGTGCCTCTGCTTCCACCGAGCTATAGTCATTTTGAACTTCCATGACAAAACTTTTAACTGAGGCTAACAACTGTGCAGCATTCAATAAACTTGTATCAATCTTTTGCAGTGATTTGCTGACAGCATTAATTCTTTGAAGTAAACTATTCCACAAAAGAGTAAAAACAGCAATATCGTACTTTTCAAACTTTTCTGCTAATGATTTTGCTTCAGTTTTCACATGCAGTTTTTCAGAATTTGATGTGGCTATGTTTAATAAGGTTTTCTTTATATCATCGTAGCTCATTTTCAAAGCCAAAACAGCATCTGCACAAGCAGACCACCTGGTGTCACAAATTCTTTTGACTGTCAAACGTTTTTCATTTGCCTGCTCCAAGCGCGATTGTAGCATACTCCACCAATGCGTGGAAACTGAAAAAAGGCATACATATTTTGAATGATGTCAAAAAAATGTGTAGATCGCTCATAAGATTTGGCTGCAGCATTGCAGATTAAATTTAAGGAATGGCTGGAACATGGTATGAACAAAGCAGAGGGGCTTGCATTGTTCAGTCTTGCCTGTAGACCTGAATATTTTCCTGCCATATTTGCAGCATTATCAAAGCTCTGTCCATGACAATTTTTGATGTCCAAACATAAATTTGCAATGATTTCCAAAACAGTTGTCTGTAGACATTCAGAAGTGTGGGATTTTAGTGGGACAAACAAAGAAAGCGCTCTACAATGTCACGATTGCTGATCACATACCTTAAAATTAATGTTAAATGGTCTACATGACTCACATCTGGTGTTGAATCAACTATTATGGAATAGTACTTGGCATCATTTACTTCATCAGTGAATTGGTTTCTGAGCCACTTTGCCATTATAGTGATGAATTCATCATAGGTTTGGTGTGTTTAAAAAGTTGGTCTTCCCTGAGCCACAATACTGATCATTTTTCAAATGTTCTTTGAGAAAATAGTCAAATTCACTAAGCTATTCAAGGCAGGTTAAAAAATTACGTTTTCGATTTGACAATGATGACTCATCATGTCCTCTTAGAGAGAGTCCCAAAGAAGACAGCAGTTTGACCGTGGCAACAACATATCTCAGCACTTTCATCCAATAAGAACACTCCTTTTCAAACTGAACCAATTAATTAACACAATTAATTCTTCCAGATGATTTACACCTTTGAACGAACTTACACATAGCATTAATATGATCTTTGGAAGTTTCATGATCAGCAATATGTCTTGCAACGTTTCTCCAATTAGAGTGCCCATCAACAAATGTTTGTTTTCTTTTACTATGGTCAGGGAATAATTTGCAAACACAACAGTAGACTGCCTTAGTAGTTTTCGAAAAAATCAACCAAATTCTCATTTCTGTTGTCCCATTTTTCTTCATCCTCAGAAAATGGGATTCGTGAAGACATCTAAATTGCTTTCGTCGTGCAACCTTATACTCTTTTCTCAAATTTTCATATTACCTACGTTTTTCGGTTTATTTACTAAGAAATATTCTATCATATCCAATTAAACAGATTTTGGCCATAATGCAATGTGTTCAGGGTAGGTTTCTTCCCTTACTTTGACAAAATTACCAATATTTTGTAGTTCCATTGTCACTTCAGAGTCCACTTGTTCAACTTTTGCAGTCATTGTGGTATCCCCACAACTCGGCAAGTGATCAGATAATTCAGATGTTTTCTCGCACATACTTTTTGATGAATGTCCACTATAATACTTCAAGCTTTTAAAAACTTCTTCATCTTGCCTCGCCTTCATTTTTTTGCGTTTTTGATTGCCAGACTATATCACTTCATTATTGCTAAAAAACTGACCTTGATTTTAGGCAGATTAAAAATGTCTGAAAGAGCAGAGGCATAGCCACGGGTATGCCTGGGTGGGCCATGGACCACCCAATTAGGTTTAACGCAGGTAATCCCGTGTTTTTATCAGGCTCTGTCAAAACGGGATTTTGAACCATTACATACCAGTGACAAATGACGGGCCTTGTTGCAAAGTGTGAGGGAGGGTGCTTTTGTTCAGTTGGATAATTGGTTAAGCAGACAGACTTTGATTGGCAAATGACGATTTCCCTTACTTGCTGCTATGCTATTGCCGAGACAGCGAAAAAATGGCAAAGCAAAATTCTTTGCTAGACTACTTCAAGAAACCACGTTTAGAGCACAATTCGCAGAATAAGTTCGCAGAATGAAGAAAGCCTGGACCGCTTCGCGACTTGCAACGCTTCAGTCATTTGTCAGATTTGTCCTGCATTTTGGGGTCCCCTGTCATTGGGGGCCCTGTGCCACTCCATGGTTTGTTTCACGGTAAATCCGTCACTGCCAACATGGCTACAACAAGAGTTAAAATAACTATTTGGCACTGTGCTGTGAAAACAAATGAAACCTTAATGGCCACCTGTTGAAATGTTATCATGGACCCTGTGTGTATGAATGTGAAGTAGCTGAAATAAATACAGGTATGTTCCTTTCAGTGTACTGCTATCAGTTTTATGCACAAAACCTTATATTACCAGCTGTGTTTCATTTTGGAAACACATTTGGGAATCCAAGAAGGGCTCTGACTCTTGTTTCCGTTGGGGAAAGGGGGATATTTGTAACTACTCACACCATAGCAGCTGGTGTCTGACTGCATGTTGTTTTTCTTTCATACACATAATTGCAATTTAAAGCAGGTTTGTGGCTGCTATTTGTGGAATCCTCTTCTCTCTAGGCTAAAGTGTTCTCGAATTTCAGGGCCTTCCCTTTTCTTTTCTGCATCTAATTGTTTCTGCTCTGTGCTGAATTAGCCCTGGTGCTTCTGCCGGCACCTGGCAGTACCTGGGTACTAAGAACAAAAGCTTCTCTGTAGAATGACCATGACCAGAACAAGCTGTAAGAAGCCAGCTGAAGGCGACATTTCACTGGACACCCAACATATGTCACTCAGCACTGCCAAGGCTTTTTGCTCCCCATCCTGTTGACACAGAAGAAAGGAGTTTGCATCTCTGATTCATTAGCGGGAGTAGCTGCTTTGAGGATTCACTGATTGTGGAGAACCAGGTGTACTTGTGTACACTTTGGGCACTTCATTTTCAGGTCCGGAAAGCAACAGAAGGCAGACACCTCTATGAAGGACATTCCCCTTGGAATATGGAGTCTTATTTATACCTTGCTTTGTAGGGGTGAGAGCAAAGGGCTTGGTGCCTGGAGGAATTTGGTATATTATTGTAGTTTGAGCCTATGAAATACCAGATTTGTTAGTTATTTCAGCTGGAAAAATTGCATAAAAAGCAGGGTCTTTGCTTAAAAATTTCTGTGCGCAAAATTTCCAAGGCAAATGAATAATGATACACTCCTCACTCCTCTCAGCCAACCCAAGGGTTGGCACTGATGGGCTCTGAAGGGAATTACCTCCACCCCTGTTGTACCAGAAGGGCAAATTAAACTGAACCAGGCCTCTGGTTCTTTTCTTCCAGAAAAGCAAAACATGTAGGGAAGCAGTTAATGTCTCTTATAAAAGAAGTAATGTCAAACTGGATTAACTAGTCAAGTCTCAGGTGAAGGCTGACGGGGCCCATGAGAGAATGAAGGGCCAAACCAGAATGAGAAGCAGAATTCTCCAAACCTGGATTAGGCAGAATCCCTGTTAATCTTTCCCTATCTGCATAAAATAAAGGTTAATAACCTGACTGCAAAAGAGCTAACTGGGGAATTAAATATCACGCGGAAGGGATTATCACATTTTGAAAAGCATTTGAGAGTGACCATGACATAATAAATTCATTAGGTGCCTTTTCAGATCTGCGCTGAGTTGTACAGAAGCACTGCCCCCCGTATGAGGGGGAGGTTGAGGCGCTTGTTTTTGATATCTTAAATACCAAGCAGGAGCTCAGAGTTGCTAAAGAAAGGAGCACATACATTTTCATTATTCATTTTTTGTGTCTTAAAGAGACCAACAGGGAGTTGGCAAATAGAGGGAGGCACAGGGGTGAGAAATAAATAATTAGCATCTTCAAATACAGATTAATCTGGGAGAAAATGCTGGTGGCTATTAAACCTCTTGTGTATTTCTCAGATATATTTTTTTAACCTAGTCAGTTCTTTTTGCTTATATCCAACCAGTAAACTTCATTTGGGGAGTTTTAAAAGGTCTTTAAATAGAACAGCTATCTAATCCGAGCCTGAGGAGCTGACTGACCAAGCAATAACGTTAGCCGATGTTTTGGCAATGCTCCACACAAACTACCTTCTTATTTCTTGCTCCACTAACAGGCCCCCAATGTTTTTCTCTCTCTCGCTCACTGGCTTCCCACTAGCACTGAGAATGTTCAGCATGTGCTCATAGTGTGGATAGCATCTTCTGATTGGCACTAGAGCAAAAGCCTCTCCTTGGGGAGAACAGAGAGTCCAGTTTCATTCTATAGTGACCAGATCTCTTAAAGTTTGCAATATTCAGATGTTATGTCTTCTGTGTTCTGCAGTAAGCAATAGAAAAACATCAAGAAATTAATTCTGTACTGAGTGGTTCTTCGCTGACCCATTGCTTGGGTGGTGATCGGGGTGGAGGCATGCCTGAAAGATTTTAAGCAGAGTTGGGCCTGATCTGCTTTGGGGTGGGAAACATGCAAGGAGAACCCGGGCTGTGATAGTACAGTACTGAATTAATGCTCCGGTTTGGTTCTGAGGAGCACTGTACTCCTGGAGGTACATCTCTTGTAGGAGATACAAAACCACTTGTGGACACTAGAGATCCCTAGGCACATGTTGCAACAATAAGCATATTCGGCATGGTATCCTAGGTAATTACATTGAGCCTGCTTACGTTTCTCCTGTGGTCTCACTTTCTGTCCTAAACTGTTCTATAGTATTGCTGTGTAATGTTAAATAGCTGCTACTTTCCACCCCAGACCTACAGTAGATTCAGTTTGTATAGTATTTACAAAGTGAGAGCCTGAATTTGAGTATCCTTGATTAGGAGAGCAATCCTTACTAGGGCTGTCAATGAATCGCAGTTAACTCACACGATTAACTCAAAAACATTAATTGCGATTAAAAACATTAATCATAATTAATTGCACTGTTAAACAATAGAATACCAATTGAAATTTATTAACTATTTTGGATGCTTTTCTACATTTTCGAATATATTGATTTCAATTACAACACAGAATACAAAGTGTACAGTACTCACTTTATATTATTATTTTTATTACAAATATTTGCACTGTAAAAATGATAAACAGTGTCTTTCAATTTACCTCATACAAGTACCATAATGCAATATCTTTATAATGAAAGTGCAACTTAGAAATGTATATTTTTTTTGTTACATAACTGCACTTAAAAAACCAAAACAATGTAAAACTTTAGAGCCTACAAGCCCACTCAGTCCTACTTCTTGTTCAGCCAATCGCTAAGACAAACAAGTTTGTTTACATTTACGGGACATAATGCTGCCTGCTTCTTATTTACAATGTCACCTGAAAGTGAGAACAGGCGTTCGCATGGCACTTTTGTAGCCGGTGTCGCAAGGAATTTACATGCCAGATAAGCTAAATATTCGTATGCCCCTTCATGCTTCGGCCACCATTCCAGAGGACATGCTTCCATGCTGATGACGCTCATTTAAAAAAATGTGTTAATTAAATTTGTGACTGCACTCCTTGGGGGAGAATTGTATGTCTCCTGCTCTGTTTTACCCGCATTCTGCCATATATTTCATGTTATAGCAGTCTTGGATGATGACCCAGCACATGTTGTTTGTTTTAAGAACAATTTCACTTCATATTTGACAAAACGCAAAGAAGGTACCAATGTGAGATTTCTACAGATAGCTGCAGCATTCAACCCAAGGTTTAAGAATCTGAAGTGCCTTCCAAAATCTGAGAGGGACGAGGTGTGGAGCATGCTTTCAGAAGTTTTAAAAGAGCAACACTCCGATGTGGAAACTATAGAACCCGCACCACCAAAAAAGGAAAATCAACCTTCTGCTGGTGGCATCTGACTCAGATGATGAAAATGAACATGTGTTGCGCTGCACTGCTTTGGATTGTTATCGAGCAGAACCCGTCATTGGCATGGACGCATGTGCTCTGGAATGGTGGTTGAAGCATGAAGGGACATATGAATCTTTAGAGCATCTGGCACGTAAGTATCTTGCAATGCCGGCTACAACAGTGCCATGCAAACACCTGTTGTCACTTTCAGGTAACATTGTAAACAAGAAGTGGGCAGCATTATCTCCTGCTAATGTAAACAAACTTGTTTGAGTGACTGGCTGAACAAGAAGTAGGACTGAGTGGACATGCAGCCTCTAAAATTGTTCATTGTTTTATTTTAGAGTGCAGTTATTTTTTGTACATAATTCTACATTTGTAAGTTCAACTTTCATGATACAAATAATGTAGTGCAATCTCTTTATTAGGTAAATTGAAAAATACTATTTCTTTTGTTCTTTACTGTGCAAAAATAATATAAAGTGAGCACTGTACACGTTGTATTTTGTGTGGTAATTGAAATCAATATATTTGAAAATGTAGAAAACACCCAAAAATATTTAAATAAATGGTATTCTATTATTCTTTAAAAGTGCAATTAATTTTTGTAATCACTTGACAGCCCTAATCCTTACTCATGCAAATACTTCCATTTACTTCAGTGGGATTGCATGGGTTAGTAAGGGCTATGTGAACAAGTAGGGGCTTGCAGGATCAAGCCTGAAATCAGTGATAAATGTTAACTTTACAGTATTTATAAAGTAAAATTCTTTGTGAAGCTTCAAGAGAAAAGGTGCATTCTTGCTTTTAAAATTAATCCATGACTAGGTTGTCTCTTGGAGTCAGCACCCATAAATCAGCGCCTTCAGGGACCTTCTAAACAAGGACTAAAGTTAGTTCAGTGGGAAAAACTATACTGAAAGGCAACTAAAGATGGTGTTTATTTGGATATTGATTTACTGTTAGAATGGTGAGGACTTTTTTGCTGGTGATCTTTCAACTCCCCTTTAAATTAAACATTTAAAAATATTAACATTGCTTCTAAAATAAGCAAAATTGGATATATTGGCCTAGTATCCTGGTGGCAGCAGAGAGCTGCAATATATTGGAAAGTGAAGGGATTTAGTTATGTGGGAGAGGTATGATTTTGTGGTTAGAGTAGAGGATTAGCAACCAAGACTTATTAGGTTCTAATCC
This sequence comes from Platysternon megacephalum, assembly GCA_003942145.1. NCBI lineage: Eukaryota > Metazoa > Chordata > Testudines > Platysternidae > Platysternon > Platysternon megacephalum. The sequence continues at coordinate 5,401,923 of QXTE01000006.1, forward strand.
CTCCATTGTGACAATGTTTCCCAGCTATGTCCTAGGTTAAGTCATGTCCCCCATCTGTGCTTTAGTTTTCCTGACTGTAAAATGGGGATAATGCTGACCAATCTCTCAGGGTGGGGTTGTGTTGTGTTGGGAAGATTAAAGTTTGAAGAAAAAAAGGTCTGTGTAAATGCTGAATATTCTGATTTATTTTATTTGTTGACAAGCAGTAGTTGGGGACATGTCTGAGAGTGGTCTCCTTTTGGGCAAAGCGGAGAGCGTTCTGGGAGGCCCCACTCCACCCCACTGGGTGCCCTTTTGAAGTAGTCTGAAGATAGATTCCATCCAGTTGATGGAGGATGTACAAAGCAGCTGGGTTGCAGGTCTAGTGTGAGAGGAGTGAAGAGAGGAGCAACAAAGGAGTTAAAATAAGGGAATCAGAGAAGTCTGGCTGGTAGCAAGAGGCAAACAGAGAAATTGCAAGGCTGTGTATCGCTGGTTCTTTTAATCATGTCTGAAACCTCAGGAAATCACCTGGATGTCACTGTGAGATGCTCCCATTTCTTCAAAACTATTTGTCTGTTTAAATAAAACCCCAGAGGAGGTGCTCGGTGTCTGGGAGTCGCCTTTGATTGGTGACCCAAACAAGAGGAGAGAAGGTCACAGGAAAGCATGTCACAAGGGTGTGAATGAGTGTGAGATGTAACATGATTACTCTTAACTAGCGAGACCATCAGAGCCACTGCCAAATGTTGGGTTCTGCATTCATCCTGCAATGTATTTGTAGTCACTTTCCTATCCTTTTCAATTAACTTCTCTCTGTCTCAATTCCAAAGGCATTAGTCTTGTTTGCACGCTTCATTATACCACACTGATGTGCTAGTGTGGGGTGTAATCCACCTCTTCTGCAGCATTTACTGTCAAATTAATCTAGTGCAGGTTAGAAAAGGGTACCCTGGATAAGTGGGAAAAGACACACAGAGCAAAGAGTAACTAAGTGCTAAGATTTCCTGGCCAGCATTCTAGTTATCAAGTAACATTCAAAAGCAAGTTCCTAGATGGGTCATGTGCCAGGTCTAATAGAGACATAGTTGCTATCAGACTCTGCTTTTAAAATACTTGTGTTACCCTATAAGGAGGGTATATTTAAGTCCTGTGATCATTCAAATTCCCTAGAAGTGTAACTCACGGAAAGGTATAGAGATAAGACATTGCAGTGATAGGGTGAAACAAGGAGAGAGGATGGGCTTTCCAACTAGCAGATGCTCCTATTAATGAAGGCACCCGTTACTTTATAAGAACCACTGCTGCTAGCTTAAGTTAAAATGGGAGCGCCATCTTTTCCTGAAGGTCTTATTCCCATAAGTTAAAATGAGGTGGTTTATTTAGCAGATTTGACTGGTGCTCACACAGCCACGCAGCATGGAGCTTTAATTTCAGTCAGGTTGGGGGATATAAAACCTTATGAATGAAAACAATGCGTGCAAGTCGCTTGCCACACTGCAGCATTATGGAAACAAAGTAATTCATAAGGCAAACAAAGCCTAAAGTGGATGATAAAGCAAAGCCATTAAATTGCTATCACAAGTTGCAAACCCATTCCAGTAGCTTCAGCTCCTGTCACATACTAACTAGAGCAGTGACTGTAGGGAAACCTGATGTTTTTACAGTATCTGTGGCTTTTGGGGCTTGTTCCCCAAACTAGGACCCTTCCCCAAATGTGACACAGACTTTTCCTGTAACTCCCTGAGCAAATCTTGGCACAGTGGCACATAGCTGTCAATTCCTGGGTCACGTAACCCATTGCTTTCCTGATTAAATAGAAAACTCAGGAAGCATAGAGTCTAGGCAGCATTTACCATCGTGGAACTATTCGGATAGAACATTCCTGGCTGCTGCTTACTCTGAATCCTGGGATCCAAAATATTTTCTCTCTCTTCATTTGCACTTTTGTAAGAAGTGTGAATAATCTATTTTTACCTCTCTGTATACAGAGACATGCAAGGATAATAGCATTAATTATTTTCATACACTTTCTTTCCACCTCAAGTCATGTCCAGATCTGGACCCTGATCCTGCAACCCTTATGAGGAGCCCCACTGGTTCCAGTGGGACTAATTGTATAAGAATCTGGCCCTTTTTAAAAAGCCTGGACAAAGTTAGCAGAACACAGACCCCAAATCAGAGACTTTTGAAATTCATAGCAGAAAGAAAACTCCTGTTGCATTGAATTTAGAGGCTTAATTTCTCTTTTGTGCATTAAGAGGATAGAAGTATTATCTGGAACTTTATCCCATAGAAATAAAGTTGAATATTAACATTGTCACAAAATTCTGATTTTTTTTATCATCAGTGACAGTAAATACTTTGAGAGTTGTCAGAATGGATCAGACCAGCTGTCCATCTAGTCTGTCTTCCTGCCTAAATCATTCATCAATACCTGATGCTTCAGAGAGGCAAACATTCAAGAACATAAAGCATTACCATAGACACCTGCTTTATTGTGCAATGTGTACAAGGGGGCAGAGGGAGACAAAATACCTTCTTGACCCCTGATCTAATTACCTCTGTTGTTACTAAATGTTGTTACTAAAACTGGGTGAATAATTTGCAGCAAAAAAATTATTTAATGAATTGTCTTCTTTTTTTTTTTGCAAATTGTCCATGAATAACTTACATGTTTCTCAACTGTATTATTTATTTGAAATTATTCACAGAACTTTTTTTGGCTAGTTTGTGGTATGTTGACTGTCTACAGACAGTTATTGTGAGTATTTAATAGGTGATGCTTGAAAATCCAGCTGTGTCATTTAGTGCTGATTTGGACATATAAGTCACCTGATACTATTTCTTTGCCTTGACTAGATGAATGTAATTCTTAGGGTCAGGTTTCTGATATGTGCACTGAAGTTCAAAATTCACTTTCTGCACATAGTCTCCAATATTTGCTTAATATTAATTAATTTCCTGCTGGTAACCTCAATTGGTAGAATATTGATGGGTATGAACGTAAGTGTAGCAAACAGAAACATAGCTGAAGCAAATTTGTTGTTAACATTTGAAGGAATAACCAAAGTTGTTTTTTTTTTACAGTATTTGTCTATCTCTTTACTAGTAATCATAAAACTATTCTTCAGTGATAAATTATGTCTCTGTGAATCTGTCTGGTTATGGGAACAAGGTACATATCTGTGTTTTTTACTAACAATGTAAGCCTTCAAATGTAATCATCTTCTGTGCATCCCATGGCCCCAGCCTTCAGGTCTGGCTGAGCTCTGCTTGGTTTGGCTCTGAGATAGATTATTAGGGTGGGAGTTGTTCCTTCCAATGTACTAATTGATGGTACCAGATTCATTACCTTTGATGGATTTTAAAACCCCCAGAATGTGCTGTTTCAAACGTTGTCCCTATGTCCCTCAAAAAAACAAAACAAAATAACAAAAACACCTCCCCATAATCGGACAGTGACCAACCAGAAATATGAGATCAACATATTCCAGCTCTTAGTGCATCCCTTACTCCTCAAATGCCCAAGTACAATGATGGGCTTTGCTGTGTGTTCTGGAGGTCAGCAGGTCCAGGGAGTGTATTCCAGAGTTGAGGGTCCCTTACACATAACATCTTCCTGGAAGCACTCTCTCTTTTATTCCCAAGGTGACAGTAAAGATACATGTACTTTTATCATTTTCATATAGGAGAAAACTGCCTGGGAAAAGATAAAATATCATAGCTCAGATGCCCAGAATATAAGATTCTCATTTGTGTCTAACCTCATGGGAATGTGTCAGAGATACTTCTCCAGTTTTCTCTCCGTATGCTAACAAGCCAGTTAGGTGTTGTGAATCTGGCCTTTTGGAATTTGCTTTGCTGTGTCTCTCTGCTCCTTTTGTTGGTCCCTGAAGTCTAGCATCTTGTTTCCTTTCAGCTAGGGTCTCACTGTTTTCCTTCAAGAGCTCCTTATGCAGTTTGGGTGTGCTGATTGCAGTATGGTGAAAAATGGCCTATTGGGAATTGTCCCAGAGTCTGGAGCTGGGATGTTGCCTCTCTTGGTTTTTTTGTTTGTTTGTTGTTTTTTGTTTGTTTGTTTAAATGAGGTATTTTCTTGTTTCATTGTTGGGCAGACACGTGCTCATCTGAAAGAAGGCAACCTGCTTGAGAGCACACCAGTTTGTCCGACTTAGCAAATTAAAGCTTTAAGAGAGGGCAGAGGGGATGTCTGTCTGTCTGCTGGTTGAGCATAAGAAGCTATTTCTCCTCTCCTCTGCTGTGATGAAAGCCAGTTGTTGAATCTTCTTCATCCCTCTTACCAATCCCAAACTCTTTATTTTCCTTAAACGATGCCACTTATCCCATATTGAGGGAGCAGGGTTGGGGAAGGGGCTTTAGCATCATATATCCTACTCCTGAGGTTCTGGCACATATGTTGTAGGGCATGCTTGATGGTCAGTCATGCCCATGCCATTTCCATCTTTTCACCTTCGTGGGACTCGGAGTTGCTTATGTCAAGTTACAGGAGGCATCTGATTCTTCAGTTAGATATACTTGAGTTGAATAAATAGTTCTGCCTGAGTAGCTTTTGACTTCAAAATCTCAAAGATTTAAACCCTCCTTCACCACCTGGTGTCTAAAAGCATGGGTTGGGCTGCACCCCATTTGCAAAAGAGAGTGAGTTTCATGAACGCACAGCCTTCTCCTGATTCCTGGGCTGACTTCCCACGCACCTGAGAACATTTCTCAGCTGGTTGAAATTATTCCTTTATGGTCCTTGCCTCAGCTGTCTGCAGACTGCTGAATCTTGCCAACTGGTAGCCAGACGCTATAAGCTGTCTTAACTAATAATGGATTGTAGGCAACAGTTTTTCCCAGGTGAGCCAAAAGAGAGATTTCCCCTCTGAAGGAGCTCTGCTCAGCTTACAGCATCTGGAAGTCACTTTCTGAAGATCTTTTATAGATCTGGCTTCATCTAGAATGGAATATAGACCTTGAAGAGAGCTGCCTGCTTTAGTGGCTGAGACAGAACTGTGCTGATATTACTGGGAGCCTGATTTCTGTATGAATCCAGAACAAATAATTCAGCGGAGAGTTCATGCAATTGAAAGTTGTTTTTTCCTCTTGCGGTTTGTTGAGAGCAAACTCTGCCTAATTAGCCCATATTCTGCCTGCCATAGACCATAATTCTCATGGAATGGTTTAGATGAGAGCTGAGCTCTCTTAAAAGCTAATGTTTTCAGGCCAATAGACTCCTTTTTGTTCACACCCTTCCTCAGTCAGGATTGCTCACGCTCTTGCGGGCAGTGTAGTGCTCTTCCCACTCTCATGGTTTCCAGGATGGTGTGAAATGCTGATGTGAAGAATGTGACATTTATTGCAATAGTGGGGGGGAAACAGAAACAATACAAATTAGTGAGGAAAGGAGTCAGGCGACAGTGAAGCTCATTTGCAGTAAGAATTCACAGGCAACCCTATAAAAAATAACAGGGTGCACAGACCCACTTGTGAGGCATAAACCTACAATAACAAACCAGTGTGCATAGTAAAGCTGGGAGAATTTTTTCTGACTAAGAGTTTATTCATCAAAAAATGCTGTTTTGGTTGACTCAAAATTATTCACAAATTCATGTCAAATTTGCCAAATAGTTTTGGCCAAAAATAACTTTTTCAGGGTAGATTCATAACAGGTAGTGGTGATGGTGCTGGTGCCCAGCTTTTGCCCTCTGGCTCAGTGGTCAGAGCACTCATCTGGGATACCCACCTTCCGGACCTCACTCTGCCTGATTTGGACCAGGAATTTGAACACAAGTTTTCCATACTCTTCCATATCTCAGGCAAGTACTCTAACTAATGAGTATAGTGTACTCTGAGGTAAGTCTCTTTCAGTCTCTCCTGCTGAAGTTGTTATATTTTGTATAAATATTTTACTATTAATTGGGCCAGAGAAAGAGAGAATCACTCTGTAGCCTGGTGGTTAGGCTACTTGCATGGGAGGCTGGACACCTACGTTCCAGTCCCTTTTCCAGTGAATATTTAATTGTTTAGACAAAGTGGAGCAGCTTCAGCAGGAGAGATTGAGAGAAAAGTGCCCCAGAATAGCCCACTAGCCTGATGGTTAGACCACTCTCCCGGGAGTGGGGAAACCAGGGTTCAAGTCCCAGAGCAGAGATTCAAAGTTGGGTCCCCTCCATCATAGGTGAGAGTCGTAACCACTGGCCTACTAGGATATAAAAGGGGGAAGCTCCTCCTCCTTGTGGTTTGTCCATGCCCCAAAGCAAAAGGTCTTGGTTTCAATTGACCCAAAATGAATTTTTTTTCAGTGTTTTGTTTTGCTGAGGAAACCAAAAAACCTTTGTTTCATGTCTATGTGAAACAAAAAATGTTTTCACATATTTTAGTTCAGCTAGCGAACCAAAAAATCAATTAGCTGTAGTGCATAGCCCAGTTCTCAGGAGCAGACCCTACAAGTGAAGAAAGCAGCATAATGGAGGGAAAATAAATTGCTGAGAAAATAAGTTTTGGTTTCAAGCTTCTATGGATTGTTATAAGCACGTGCACAGAGAACATAAGTTTTGAAAATTAGGTATTAAAATAAGGTATTTGTTCTGATGTGGAGCCTTAGGGGATGGGGATGGGGGTGGCGGGGCGGGGCGGGGTTTAAAATATGGCATGGATTAGCAAGACAAAAAGCCCACATTTTCAAAAGTGACTAGTGACTTTGAGTACCTCCAAATCTGTGCCCAATTTGAGACCACTTAAAGGGGCATGATCTTCAGAGACTGGTTGCTCAGCACTTTCTGAAAATCAGCCCCCTTCAAAGCATATTAAGTTGGGCACCCAGATATGGAAGTACTCAGTCACTAGTCACTTTTGAAAATGTGGGCCAAAAGGTTTCACTGTGTGGGCAATATTCTTTGGGGGCTCAGTCCTGCTTCCACTGCAGTGAGTGGGATTTTTGCTACCTGTTTCAATGGGAGCATAGTTCTTTTTGATGATTTCTGCACCTCTTCTGTTCACCAGCTCAGAACTGCTGGGTTTTCCACTTGCCTCCAAAAGATTTGCATTGCATCACTCCCTGCCTCTGCTGCTATAGCATCTTTGTCCCAGAAAATTACTTCTCTAGCTTTAACTGTGCAACAGAGAGGCAGTGCACTGGTGATTAGCACTGGTGACTGGGTGTCTAGAGACCAGAGTGACTCTTTCACTGATACTCTGTGACCGTGATCTGTTTCTGTTTCTCCATCTGTAAAATGGGGGTTATCGAAGTTGCCCATCTTTGAAAAGTGCTTTGAGATCCTCTGAACTTTAGGTACTGGGTTCATTTGATATTGCTGCAGAATTAGCTGGGGCATCTCACTGTGTTATATACATGTTACCATGTGTTGTGTTGTTAATAATGCAACATTAACCAAACTAACTTTCCACTTCCATGCTTTCTGGCTTCTATTGCACTCTTGGGCTTTCCCGTTGTTAAAGCTGTTGAACAAAGAAGGACAGAACAGCAAACTCTGGGATGGGGTGGAAAGAAAAAGTGAAGAACTAATGAAAAACAGTTGAGAAGGGGAGACATGTGCTAGTAATGTAAACTGGCAAGAGTTCTCAAGAATGCTGCCATGAGAAAGTAACCAACAGGAAATAAACAGCCTTCCCTCTCTCCCCCTGTAGTTCCCTCTTGCATACTGTAATTTCACTAAATGCCATACAGCACAGAACTGCCATAAGGTGCTGTACAGCTGAGCTTTAGCTGGGGGAAAACATGACCTCATCTTTTCTTTTCACCACATGCTGTGGTTGCTAATAAGTTTCTTGGTAGTTATACATATATTTTGGTCCAGTGAACTGTCTCTCACATTTTCTACCTTGCATTGCAAAAAAATAAAATGTGGTCTGTTATAGTTTGCTGTCTCCTGAAGGATTTGAGTATTAGGAAGCCATTACACTTTTTTTAAGATGCTGTGGGGTTGTAAGAGCTGCCTGTCTCCTGGAAATGAGGTTTTCATTCTACTGGCAGGAAAAGGCAGAATGATCCTACCTTTCACCACCTTGTTAACGTTGAATCCTTCTTTGTACTGTCTGGTTCATTGTGCATTGTTTATTTCCAGAGGTTCTGAATCTTCGCCCCTTCCAGCTACTGATGTTCTTGGATAGCCATCCATGATGAATTAGGGCATATGTGTTTGGAAGCCTCAGAGGAGTGGGCTCCATCACCCAGATTTGTGCTATCAGTAGTCCATTCTGGCATCGCTCTGAAAATGGCCCTCACAGCTCCTGGCTCTCTGTTGTTGATGATGATGGTGCCAAAAAGCTTAAAAATTCTGAGACTCTTCTTCCTTTAGGGCCAATCCTACAGCCTTTCCTCAATGAGTAGATCTGTTGCGTGGTCGGACCCTGGTTAGCTAACACTAAGGGTGACATCTACACTGCAGCTGGGAGGTATAATTCCCAGTTTGGAGAGATGTACACATGCTGGCTCTGCTCAGACTAGTGAGCTAAAAATAGCAATATGGTCACAGCAGCTAGACTCTTGGCCCCCCCATGTACTCAGATGGGCAGAGCCGTCCCTTGGGTACGGTGAATCAGGGCGACTGCTCTGGGCCCCATGCTTTGTGGGGCCCCACGGGCCAGTGTGATTGGCTGGCACGGTCGGTCCTGGAAGTGACGGATTTGTCTCTTCTTCCCCAGGCCCTGCACCCCTCTAGGGATGGCCCTGCAGATGAGGTTATACTTAGGAGGCTAGCCCAAGTTGCTGCCCGTGCCACTTTGGCTACACTGCCATTTTTTACCTCATTAGCTTGAGTAGAGCTAGAATGTGTACATCTATCTTAGCTGGGAATAGTATGATGCCGACAGACCCCGGAGGGCAGGATTGAACCTGGGGCCTCTGGAGCTTAGTGCATGAGCCTCTACTGCATTAGCTAAATGCTGTAGAGCAGACTCATAATCTCTCTCTAAGTGGTCTTGGTGCCACTAGATGGGACAGAACACCACACCCCAAAGGTGCGTGGGTTACAATAGCACATCCCAGCTGCAACATAGACGTACCCTATGTGTCTCCATCCATTTACACACTGTATATCTAATGCAGCTTAAGTCAGCATGCTCTCTCTCTGTTCACCTACTTATTTGTCTGCCACCGTAATTGTCATTGTGATCAGCCAGAACATGCAGAGTGCAGTTGAATGAATTTTTTCAATGAAAAATTGCTTTTTGAAGGAAACCATTTCTTTTTTAAAAATTAATCTTTTTTTTGCAATTTTCCATTTTTTGATTAAATGAAATATTTTTTTTCTTTTGTTTCACATTTGTTTTCTAGTTTAGTTTTTGCAAATCAAATAAATTTCCATTGGGATGGACCCCAAAAATGAAACTCAGAATATGTTCAGTTTTCAAAAACCAAAACTTAATGTTTTTTTCTATATGAAATTAAGCAAAATAATTGTTTTGTATTGGTTCATCGAAAAACTGAGAAGGTCCATAAACTGAAATATTGTTTTGATTGAAAATTTTTGCAAAAAATCCTTACCATTTTCAATCAGTCCTAGTTCAGAGCTTTGGGAACAAGGTTCATGTTATACAGCTGCAGAGTCAGTAGGGAATCTCTCACACTTACTTATTTTTTTCTAGTGGACCCACAAAAATGGAGGCATTCTCCCCATACTCTTTACATTTCTTGGTTATGGGAGAGGAGTGTCTTCAAATATTGTGGATCTGGAGTTCTTTCCCCATGAGACTGTAGCAATTTCAAGGTGAACCAAACTTTCCCCTGACCTACTTTACAACATCTGTTTTAACGTTTTCTAAATCAGTGGTTCTCAAAGCCGGTCCGCCGCTTGTTCAGGGAAAGCCCCTGGTGGGCCGGGCCGGTTTGTTTACCTGCTGCGTCCGCAGGTTTGGCCGATCGCGGCTCCGACTGGCCACAGTTCGCCTATCCACATAACTATCCCCCATCTCTGGGAAGCAGTGTGCTTTTAGCATAGCCACCATCTGTGACACCCAAGTAGGGCTGGATTTCTAGCATTCTAACATAGGTTCGTATGGGATTTCGGAGTCACTGTCTGCTCAGATATCACACACACACCCCAGCTCTTGGTACCTTGTGCAAACTGTCCTCTACACCTGTGCAGAGTGAGTCCAAATGTTCTACAGCCACTTTCACGCACTTCATACAGGTGGCACAACAATGAAGAACCAGGCTCTGGCTCCCATGGCCTGGAAGCTGCACCCGAATCGTCATGCTTTTCCTCTTGGGAAGGATGAAGTCTCACACCCATGCGGACAACACTCAGCGTGTGAGAACAGGAATAGCTCAATTGTAGTGGGTCTGGCCCAGAGTAGTAAGTAAGATGATGGATCTGCCATGCCTCTCTTTAGTCAGTTCAGCAACTGTCTGCAACAACACAGTTCTGACTATGTATCAGGCCTTGGCTACACTTGGCCGCTCGGCGAACTGTGGCCAGTCGGAGCCACGATCAGCCAAACCTGCGGACGCGGCAGGTAAACAAACCGGCCCGGCCCACCAGGGGCTTTCCCTGAACAAGCGGCGGCCTGGCTTTGAGAACCACTGTTCTAAATGTTTCCCCTCTTACAATACAATTTCCCTTCACCATAGGGCTTGGTGTAAAGCAGCCTTTAATATAAAACTGCTCTAATCTGGTTAACTCCCATCAGCATTTGTTTCAGGAATCTTATTTATACTCTGCAATTATGTTGATCTGTCCCTCTAGAACAGCCTTATGGAGAGGGTGACTGATAATTTGAAAGTGAACTGTGGTAAATTCCTTGCTTTTTTAAATTATGGGTTTATTTTTTGTGTCAACAGAGCTAGGACTACCTTTGATTTTGTAAAGGAGTTCATGAGGGAATGGGTGGGTGGAGCAGGGAGTTGGTAAGCAGAAAGTTTGCGGGCTAAGGGGTTTTAGTGTTTTTCTTTTGTGCTCAGAGAAACAATTTTCCTTTTTCCTTTGCACTTGGCAATCTAATTTCATGCACTGACCACAAAACTCATTGGTCTGAATTAGTGAAACCTTTATGCTTAAACCTTTGAGCCATGTGCTAGATATTTGGAAGATGATGAAAATGCCAAGACTCACAATATGTAATAGCTTTGGTTTGTGGTCATAACAGTTTAGATTGAGTGGAGGGGTGGGAAGGGAATTTCACAAGCTTTGAGTCTTCATTTCTAGAGGATAATGGAACAGCACTGTTTATCTTTTTCCATAAATACCTGCCTATGGCTTTCTCCTCAGCCTCTACCATGCAGTTATGAGTTCGTTTGAGCTTGTCTCTCTTGAAATATCATTGCTAAGTCCTTTAAAATTATTTCTTTGTGTTTTTCTTTTAAAGAAAAATAATTGGATCTTAAGAGGAATGTTGTGTTTTTTGTGGGAAGGCTGGAGTTTGTTTAGAGAAAGGGGATCTGAAGAAGATATAAACCAGAGATACAAGCTATGAGGTATTAAGCATGCATTCCAAGAGAGAGTTGAAGAGATATACAAGGCTATAAAATACCCCCTTGCATACCAGTTTCTTTCCCTTGGAAATCTCTTAAAGCACTGAACTAGTAAAAAATTAGGCTGGAGATGCCCAGAGCCTCCAATGGAATGAACAAATGGCACTAAATTCTGAAAGGGAGAATCAAAACCTGGCCAGACTAAGCTCTCTGCCATGGGATACTTGAATTGCCAGCAATGCAGACTCAGACCCCTGCTGTACATTGTCTGGAGCTCAGTTTTTCCTCTGGGGCTTCAGTCATTCTTCCTAAAATCCTTCCTAAAGGTGTCAAGAGGCGTCACTATCGTGTGCTTGCTCAGATGACTGTGAGGAAGGAGCTGCAGGAGAGAGAAGAGGAGCGGAGAAAATGAGTGGTACAAAATACCCAGATTATCAGAGCTCCTAAAGTGGCAGTTTTGACCGTGAAAGCACTAGTGCTAGAGCCCCGTAATTCCAAAGAGCACCCCAGTGGCTGCCACCAGGGGAAGGAAGGGAAAAGCGACAGCAAATCTAAATTAACAGTTCAAGCTGACAGAAATTGCAGCTCCTGAGTCAATAAAGAAGGAATAACTTTTAAAAGGGTTACACTGAAGGTGGTTGTTCATAGAATCCAGACGTTTCAAATGTAGAAAAACAAAGGAAGTGCTGGTTAAAAGAACAACATGTAAATTGCCGTTAACAACGCAGATGCTTTTATTAGGGACACTGCTCCCTCAGAGTAGATAAAATAATCCTATCACTGAGGAAGCACCTTCAGTTTCTTTCTCCAATAGATTTTGGGCCAGGAGGGCATTGGGATTAATGAGAGGCAGTGATGGTGGGAAAATATTCCATTATCCCTACCCTTTGGCAAGCCTGGATAATTAATGAAACCTTTGCAAGAAATATCATTCGTTTCAATGTAATTGCAAAATAATTATCTCATATGGTAGGGGTATTAACTGTGTTGATTGATAAGGTGCAGGTAATGTATGAAACATCTGCTTCAGGAATACATGTGCTGCAACATTGTTCTAATTGGTCAGGTCAGCAGAATGCCCTACAATTAAATATATCAAAAACAGTGTCGAATGCTGGAGGTGTTTTGCCATACACACAGCATACGACATAAAGAAATCAGTCTCCTTGGGGAGGTTTCTGCATGCCAGATGGGAATTCTTTGTTCACAGCATTGTCAGTGGATTGGTGATTGAATTTTTGAGTATGGGCTTTTATACTTAATTACAGAACATCATGCACAACTAATAAAAACACAGAGGGAAAGGCAGAGAGTGAGAAGGGATCTTCGGACTAAAGCACTGGATTGAGACTAAGGAGATCTTGGTTCATTTCCCATCTCTGACACAGACTGTGAGATCTTTTGGGCAAGTCACTTCCTTTATCTCTCTCTCTGTTTCCCATCTGTGAAATGGGGATAATAGTACTTTGTTTCTCCCACTCTTTGCTGTCCTGCCTAGTTATACTGTAAGCTCTTCAGGGCATATAGTCCCTTACTATATGTTTGTATGGTACCTAGCAAAGTGGAACTCTGTCTAGAGCTGATCAGAAATTTTCCAATGAAACTAAGGTTTTTTTTGGAAAACACCAGTTCATCGAACGCAAAATTTCTTGTGAAAGCGAATCTGATTTGACAAACTTTTGCTAAATTATAGGCAATGTTCTAGGGATAAAACTGTCATGAATGTCAATTTCACTCAACAGCTGCCAATCCCAGGGAGCAAATTTCATTTCGGAGACACCATGTGTCAGTGTTTCCTGAACACATTTTTTGGGGTTTTCCAGTAAGCAAGAATTTTTTTTTAAATGTTGTTTCATTCTGATTTAGAATACCAAAATTTCTCGCACACCAGAAGTCCCAAGTTTTGAGCAGCTCTAGCCCAATCTCAGTTGGAGCCCGTAGGTTCTACTAGCATACAAATAGTAACAGTAAGACAGGAAGGCCTTTTGAAGACATCTTTTTGGAGGGCGGTCAAGGAGTTATGTGGAGAAAAATTAATAGAAATTCCACAGCCCTGGTAACTTGGAACAGCCAAAATGTTCCCAAAATAGATTGCTAGTGAGTAAATTGAGAAGAATTAGTACAGTAGGGCAGAGTGCCTTCTTGCTGATCATGCTCCATGTCATGAGGGCCACTGTTGCAGTGGCTGCCATTAAAAAGTCATGGCGTGCTGTTGAGTGGCATCTGAGCAAACGCACAGTATTTTCCTATACATAGAATAGTAAATAATTGCATTCTTAGATGCTGCTGAGTAGTAATGGGTGAGCAACGCGGTCTTTTTAATGGCAAGCAGCCTAGGGAGGAGATGTAGGGTAAAGGAAGTGGACTTGTTCAGCACCTGATCAAGTAGGTTGTGGGTCATCTGTTCACTATTATCTCCCGCTCTGCCCTCTCTGAACCTCATTTCCATTTCTCTGATACAGGGATGGTCAAAAACAAAACTTCATGGGCTGCAGCATGGCCCATGGCTACTTTCCTTTTCAATAAAGTGTGCTACATGGAAACTACGAGCCTGATTCTGCTTCTCACACTGGTCTTACACCAGACTGCCACCTCTGACTTCAACTGAGTTGTTCCTGATTTGCGCTAAGAGCAGAATCAGGCCCTGCAGCATGTGTTGTAGTGTGTAGGGCAGCCAGACTGCTGGGACTATGACAGAGCATTGCAACAAGGGGCTTATGGTCTCCATGGGCTCAATTGTCATGTAAAAGAGGCGGGTTGCTATTACCTGGTCCATTTTATGTTGGATAGGTGTGAGCCTCTGGGCACATTGCCAGCATCACCTTCAGTTGGGCAAAATGTGTTTTTGCCCAGTGTCTGAGCTGCAGCTCCTGCTGCATATGCCTCTACTGGGAACTCCAAGTCTTGTACCAGGTCTGGAATGCCAATGAGTTCATATCAAGCTGTTAATGTCTGTGTGGGGTTTTTTTATTCCTCATTACTGACCTGATAGAAAGATAATTCCTCAGCTGTTCCTCCAACCTGTGGGATTTTACCCACTTAATTAACTTCCTATCTTGTTAAAGTAGATCCCCTTTTTTGCACAAGGAGCTGTGTACAACTTGTGTTCAAGGGGCTTTTCTCATGTTCATATCAAAGGTACCGAAGTCCCTGAGGCCGGTGAAGGGCCTTTGAAGTGGGTGGTGCTGCTGCAGAGGCCAAATTTGGAAGTGTTTTCTTGTGTTCTGATAGCAAGTTGTTGAAGAGGAGCCAAGTCTGTTTTATGTCATGTCTGACACAGAGGTGAGATGCCCCACCCCTGCACCCCCAAAGGAAATAAATGGAAACTGGTGGCACTGGCCAGACGAACCACTTCATGCAGAGTGCCTGGTGGCATGCTTTAAAATGCAGAGCTACCACATACTCATCAGCCTTTTGGCATGTTGGTGAGCTGTCTATGTAAATAAATACACACATCAAACAAGGAGCGGACAGCTTTTTACCATGTTTCAGGCTGAGATGTTGATTTATGATACCGCTCATCTCAGCATCTGTCAAATTAGTGCCAAGACCATGGCTGCATCTTAGCTGTATTTAATGTACAGAGATTTACGTCATGGTAGCTGTAAAATGTAATGAGAAATTGGCTGGTTTTACATCTGTTTGGTGTTGCTCACGATTTATAGGAACGTTCAACTTAGATGTTTGATTTGTCGTCTTCTCTCTCTCTCTCTCTCTCTCTCACTCTCTATTCATTCATTGTGCCTGATTAATTGTGTTTACATGCCCATGTGCATCATTGTGGAAGTATAGAAGGATCAGAAAAACCCACAAGCAAGGCATTCACCCCTCAGTGCCACAGAGTTAACAAATGGTGGCATCCGTGAACAGGGCTGAATAAAACTTCTTATCTCCAGCAGTGAACCAAGCTGCACTCTAAACCAACACAAGACTCTGAGCCACAGAGAAAGAGGAGCACATATGAGGAAATTTCACTGAGGTGTGTACAGAAGAGGGATTCCTTCTTACTCCCCTGGTATCAGAGCTGGTAGGCAGGATCTGTAGAGTCTGCACATGGAGGGGGCATCTGCTCACTGTCACACAACACTTCGATATTAGGGTGAGCTGGGCACTGAACCGAGAGAGACTGATGGATCTGCTTCTACATACACCAATCCAGTGCCAGTGCCCTTATAGACTGCAAGATGTAGGAGCTAATTTCATCCTGGTGGAGGAGAACTTTTCCCCATCACCTCTGGGCACTTGGGCTGCAGGCTAGGACACAGGATTTGAGGGAAAGGGTACAGCAGCAAGAAGCTACAAACTGGTGTCTACTGTCCAAACTGTGGCCACAGCGTGAAACTAAATTCCTAGTGCACTTACCAGACCAGACAGTACAATGACTGCATTTAATTATCAAAGGTGACAAATGGCTATAAATGGAATTGTAGATATCAACAAGATGAACGTGTGTAGAGGTTGCAGAGGAGTTTGAGCTCCTAAATAACCCATTGGAGAGGCAGACCTACTGTAGATGGCTTCCTGTCTTCTTATAGTACTAACATCATCATGTTGCCAGATTTATTATAGGTGGGCTGGGAGTAAAGGGATGAAATTAATGAGAAGAAGATGTAGACAGTTTTTATACGAGAAGTCCCTAATCATGAGATCTGTTAGAGTTCGCAATGGTCTGGCAAATGAAAGAAGGGTAGTCCCATTTCTTCCACTGTTCAGAACTGGATTGGACCAAATATTGGACAAGGAAGGGCACAATCTTTCATTGGCTAGGAGGGATGGACTTGGTGAACTAATAAGTCTTTTCTGTCTATAATATTCCATGATCAGGGTAACTGGTGGATAGGGGGGGTGCGGTGGACATAATATATCTGGACTTCAACACAGTCCCACATGACATTGTGATAAGTAACCTGGAGAAATGTAGACTCGACAGAGCTACCATTAAGTGGATACATAATTGGTTAAACAACCACAAACAACGTGTAACTATTAATGGAATGATGTCGGATTGGAGGGACGTCTCAAGTGGGGTTCCACTGGGATCTGTTCTGGGTCAGGTGTTTAACATCTTTATTAATGACCTAGAGAGCATACTGATGAAGTTTGCAGATGACACAAAGCTAGGGAGGTGGCCAATATTTTGGAGGAAAGAGCTAAAATTCAGAGGGATCTTGATGAATTGGAGAGCTGGCCTATACACAACAAAATGAAATTCAACAAAGACAAATGTAAAGTACTACACTTAGGGAAGAAAAAACAAATGCACAAATACAGACTGGGGGAAAACTGGCTTGGCAGCAGCACTGCCGAAAAGGATCTGGGAGTTGTGGTGGATCACAACCTCAACATGAGTCAGCAATGTGATGCTGTTGCAAAAAAAGCAAATGCAATTTTAGGTTGCATTAACAGAGGCATAGCATGCAAGTCGCAGCTAGTGATAATACCACTGTACTCTGTGCTGGTTAGGCCTCAGCTGAAGTACTGTGTCCAATTTTGGTCACCAATATATAGACAGCATGTAGAGAAACTGGAAAGGATCCAGAGGTGAGTGACAAAAATGATCAAAGGGATGGAATGCAAGCCAGATGAGCAAAGACTGAAGGGACTGGGTAGATTTAGTTTGGAAAAGAGGAGA
This sequence comes from Platysternon megacephalum, assembly GCA_003942145.1. Lineage (NCBI taxonomy): Eukaryota > Metazoa > Chordata > Testudines > Platysternidae > Platysternon > Platysternon megacephalum. The sequence goes on from QXTE01000006.1 coordinate 5,418,971, forward strand.
TTAAGGGGGGATATGATAGTGGTCTTCAGATACTTGAAAGGCTGCCATAAAAAGATGGAGAAAAGTTGTTCTCCTTTACCACAGAGGGCAGGACAAGATGGAATGTGTTCAAATTACACCATAGCAGATTTAGATTAAATCTCAGAAAAAAGTTCCTAACTGTAAGAATGGCAGGACAATGGAGCAGACTCCTCAGGAGGTTGTGGAAGCTTCTTCACTGGAGGTTTTCAAAAGGAGGCTGGATAGCCATCTGTCTTGGATGGTTTAGACACAACAAATCCTGCATCTTGGCAGGAGGTTAGACTACATGACCCTTGTGATCCCTTCTAACCCTATGATTCTATGATTAGAGATGACTGAAGGTACATGAATAAATGTGTCTCATGAGAACACATACAACTCAAAATATAACATTAGTGACCCTAACTATGTTACAGCCCTGTGCTTCTGTTTCTAATGGTGCATTAGTTGAAATGGCCTCAGACAATGAACAGTTGTTACCTACAAGGGCAGCACTATACCTTCCTAATGGAAAGGGAAAATTGTTACTAAAAATGTCACTGAATCAAATTTTTGATGAGTCATGGTAATTTGTGCACCTGCCTATGACACCTTCCATCAGATAGTCTCATTTTATAAACATGAATGAATTAGCCCCCCAAGAGGCAGGAAAATATCCCTATTGTACATTTGAAGAAACAGGGTTTAAAGAGATTTATGGAGTAGATTTCCATGGGCAATCTACTCATGTGCATGGACAAAATTGCACACACAAGCACCTGTGCTTACACTTTGTACATGCAACCAGCTGCACTCATGTCAATACTTCTTTTCTCCCTTTAAATAGTCTAGCACTTGCATAGGTGCATCTGTTTGGAATATATAGCAGCCTTAGGTGCTTGCATCTGTGAAGTGCAGGGAGCAAGTATGTATGTGTACATATGTGAAAGACGGGGGAAATTTAGCTGAACATGTGTATTCCTAATTGACTTGCCTAAGGTCACATAGCAAGCCAGTGTCAGAGCCAAAAATAGAAGCCAGACTTCCTGACTGTTTGTGTAGCGGTTAGACCAGGGACTATGCTACCACTCTACGATTGCTGAATTAACGACACAGGAGGTGTATGTGTCACAAGTCTGGCTGTGTCAGACTGGTCCCAACGTTTAGAGTTCTGGTTTCAGGTTTCCATCCTTTTTTAAATCTGGGAAGTATGAAATAACACTGTCTGGGGAAGGCAAAGGTGTTGTAGGGGGTGGAGGGGAGAGATGCTGATACCAGTGTGCACGATAGGGATCTAATTGAACGCGGCCTGGCGTGACATTAGCACTCACCAGCTTGCTGAACACTAATGACATTTACATTTTGCTGGCTAGCAAAATAAATGCTGTGCTAGCTCATGCTGGCTGGCTCATTCAGAGAGCACAACAGGGAATGGAGGCTTGGTATGCTGTGCTGCACCCCCATCTCAGTGTGCTTCACCGGGATTGTCTGATGGGTGATTGAAAGGAGCTTGTCATCTATATTCTCTCCTAAACCATGAATGCGTTTATTACACACTCTGGCCTCCTATGCTGTAAGAGGCTAAAACTCCAGACCAGCATGTGACATCTGGCACTTGAAAGGGCACGGGGGATGCCAGAGCTGTGCTAGTCAGAAGAGAGAGGCGGTGAAGGGGGAATATGAGGAGAGAGAGAAGCCCTGTAACCACTCTGGCATAGGTTTGTGTTGCGCCAGTTCCTGTCAGAATCCCATCTGTCAGTGAGAGTGCGATCTAGACCCAGTGTTGCTCAGTAGAGAGAGAGAGAGCTGCAGAGCAACTACTCTGTATGGCATGTGCTGCTCCTCCCTCTCTGCCCAGCATCCTGCTGACTTCTCCAAGGGGAAGACTGAGAAGATCTGGTATGACCTTCCTCTACCTGCTCCTCTCCCAAGGGCCCTTCCTCCTTTACCCCAAACACTGACTACAAGGTCTTTTGTTTATTCACTATGTACACCCCCTCCAACTTTTCCCATGGAACCCATCCCCTCCTGGCTAGTCATGTATCTTTGTCCATTCTCATTGCCTCCCTACACCTTCGCCATTCACTTGCTGCCCTCTTCTTACCATTTATAAATACTACTTCTCAGAAACACACAGCCAGAAACTTGCCAATCTGCCTTCCACTCTCCCCACACCAGTGAAACTTCTGTCAACAAGGTCTCGAATAGTCTCTCCTTGGGCAATCTTTGTGCCACTTTCTCTGTCGTCCTCCTCCTTGAACTTTCTGCAGTGTTTGATGCTGCTGATCACTTCTTCCTCCTGATAGCCCCTCCTCCTTCGGCTTTTGCAGCCTTCTCTTCTCTTGGTTCAACTCCTACTTCTAAATGGCTCTTTCAGCATCTCCTTGGCAGTTCCCCTCCTCCTCCATTTTCTGTGTAAGTTGCACAGTGTTTTGTCCTGAGACACCCCTTCTCTTCTCACTCTATACCTCATCCCTGAGAGACTTTATCCGTTCACAAGGATTCAGCTTTTATTTCTTGTCCTGTTTCTCTCTAGCCCGTCTGTCTCTCTCCATCACCTCATCCTGGGTGGCTCACTGGCAGTTCTAATTTAACATGGATAAAAATGAGCTCCTTAGTGTTCTTCCCAACCCCCTCTTTCACTTTTGCCCTTCTCCACTGTTGTGGACAGCAGGTCTCCTCCAGGTCACATAGCATCATTACCCTGGGGTCATCTTTGACTCCACCCTCTCTGCCTTCCTACACATGCCGACTGTTATCAAGTCTTGTCACTTCCTCACAACTTATTGACAATCTGCTCCCTCCTTTCTGTCCCAATGGCAAAAACTGTTCCTCCTTGATCACTATAGCCTCTTCCTCTCCAACCTCCTTGTCATTCCTGTCACTCCACGTCAGTGCATCCAAAATAGAGCTGCTAACATCATCTTCCTTGCCCAATCAGATCATCCCTCTTTCAGTGCTCCCTTTGCTCCCTCTGCCTCTTCACTGAGTTTACATTTCTTGTCTTCATCTTTCAAATGTCTGCCCCAGCCTACATCTTGGATCTCATTTATTGTGTCCTCATTTCTTTCACTCCACCAGCTGTGCTGGCCTTGATGCTGCATTCTTTCCTTTCATCCCCACCTTCCTGCCTCTTTCCATGCTGCCTGTATGCCTGGAGGTCAGGGAATCCATGACTCTGCGAATGCACTAACCATGAAACCCTATGTAACCTCTGTGGAGGCTGCTCTGCTCCTGAAGAGTCAGTAAAAGATGAAGAGCAACTCTGTTGCTGCTTCAGAGCCTTGGTGGACAGATTCCTCCTTCTCTGTAAAGGGCCCACTGTGCCCAGGCTGGCTACTTAGGCATGGCATTGAGGAGTGAGACGGGATTGCCCCTTGGGGAATTTGCTGCATTTATGCCTGGAGAAGTTGTGTGTTTTCATTGAGCTCATTCAGGCACGCAAGGAACTTTTGACTAGTGGCTGCATAAGCAGAAGTGACTAAATGAAGGCTGAAATCTTCTCCCAGTTCCTGACACTCTGGTATATTTTGTTTGTTTGTTTTTTGTCCCTGACAGGTCGGCCAGCCCAGTAGCACCAGAAGGTTGCTGAAGCAGGAGATCTTGATTGATGCATGCATACCTCAACCTGACTTCTGGAAAAGAACAAGTATTGCTCTGAAAGCCTGTCACCGGGAAACACTCAGGTAAGGGAGCCCGCTCCATTAGCGCTTCTAACTCTGCTGGCACCAGGCTGAGGCTCTGGCCAGTGTTTGTTCACTGTGCTGCTTTCAGCTGAGGAATCTTCCCTGGTTTGTTTCTAGAGGGGCTGCACCACCATGTAGCTCTAGGGGTGAAACTCTGCATTATGCTGACTTATGGAAACTGGAGCTAGAAAAGATGGTGCCTTCTAGTCCAACCCCCTAATCCTCAGCTAGGCCAACATAGCTCCCTGGCAGTGTATTCCCCTGTTTTGTTCTAAATGATGGGATTTTCCTTATTTCCCTTGAGACACTATTCCAGAGTCTAATAGAATTAATCTGCTTACTTCCCTCTTAACCCCTGACCGCTGCAGATGCAATTAGTAGCAGGTGATGGGAGGACTCCATTTCCTGCACTGTATTGAGAAGGCTGGCCACATGCAGCTCCTTGTTAGAAGCACCATAGGGCTGCACTAGCCATGTTTGGCTTAGCATGAGAGTGCCTAGGGTGGTGTTTTAGACCATAAAATTTGGTGCCCTCTGCTGGGCATCTTGTATCTGCCTGTAGTGACTGGTACCCACAGACTTTTCTCCTTGGGAACACAGGAGCATTTTTATCTGTCATTATTCAGGGCCTGGCAGGGCAGAGAGTTGTGTTAGATGCCTGTAGGAAGAACAATATTGCTGGAAACTAAAGAGGAATGCAAAGCTGTTGTGTTGTCTTCTCTCGCTGGAGACTATCTGGGGCAGTTTTGTCAGTGGCACTAGAGCACTCTGGTGCTGGACTCTAGCTGAATTTCAGTTTCTCTCATAGACAAGTTGGCTGGACTGTATGAATTTGGTGTCCTTGCACCCGGTTTGACATTGCTGGAGGATCTCTGTGTCCCTCTGTATACTGGCCTCAGGCCTTTCTTAGATGACTGCTGTAGCCTCTGGCAGTATTTACTGAAGGGACTTGGTGGAAGAAGCAGTTGAACATATAATCAGAGAAATTAGAGCTAGAACATCCCTAATAGATCTTGTTTAGACTACCCCCTCCCCCTTTCCCCCACACAAAGGCCAACAAAGGGTCCTTCCCTACAGACCTCACCAGAACACTGTCCAATCTAGTTTTAGATAATCCAGTGGAGGAGGCTCCCAGCATTACCCTTGGAAACTGTTCAACATCCTGAGTGATCCTCCTGAAGGGAAGCTTTTCCTGGTAGTCAGCCTTTGTTTTCCATCCCTTACCCTGGTGTCCCTTTTTCTGTGTTTTCAGGGAGTATAGAGTGTCAAAGCTGAGTTACCCTTTGTGAGTAGAGAGCAAAATTTTACTCTTGTTGCTTCATGTCATTGGGAGGTTTGGGGCCAATTTCAGTAGCTGGATCAATCACTTTCTTTCTAAAGCATCTGGACTGGTTTAACAAACACCAAGTAAGCCACTGATACCAAGATTTATTGGGCAAAACAATGTAACGTAGCCTATAAAATTTTACTATAATGACTGTACTTATCAGCACAATATTTTCTAAGCCTTGGGGATAGAGTTACATGGATTTAGTGTTTGGAGGGGAAGAAGGGTTGCCTGTTGAGTCCAAAGCCAAATTACCCATTGATTTTAAATGCCATAACCAATTTCTTTTCAGCTGACTTCTACTTGGAGGTTGGCTGCTGCATCTCTTAGAGGAAAGGAAAGCATCTGCATCTGGGATTTTCCTTCCTTGGTATCCCTGCCAGACTTAACTCCTTTGTGAGTTTCAGAAATCCTAGGAAGACGAATTGCATAGGATATGCCACATTTACTCTCCCGTTCTCACACACTTATCTTGCTGCTAGCTTTTAAAAGGACTGCATTAGAGTTGGTGTTGTGGAGTACAAGGCACACTCAAAATACAAATCATGGTGGTGGTCCTCTCAGAAGCTGCATTTCTCCAGCTAGGAGCCATTGACCCTCCTTAGTGCAGTCACCAAAAAAAACCCCACAAAACAACACCACATCGGGGAAATGGATAGTGGGGACCAGTGGAGAGTCCCTTGTTTTTACTCCACCACCCAGCCTCGCCTACTGTGTGAGACTCCTTACAGGGCACTGCTAAGCATATGGGAAAAGCAGCATCTTGCTAAACTAATTCAAAAGATTGATTTTTATAGTCAGCTTCTTTCCATCTCTTCATGAGATTTGTTCTGCTTTTGTGCATGGAATATGTAGACAAGAGGGATCAAGGTGGATTTCTTTGTGTGTGTGTGTGTGGGTACGTACAGTGCATGCAATGGATTTCACCGTGGGTCTCTAGTCCCAGTTTAGTTGATCATGCTAAGTAACAGAAAGTATTAAGGCTCGGCTGCAGTGTTAAGAGCAAAGGCTGCTACTGTGAATTTTCCTGTAACACGTTTGTACCCAGTAAAGGTTCTCTTTGTCTTTCATTTTATCTTGTTTTAGAGATAAACAGGTGGCGGACATTGGCACAGTGACCCACTTGCACTTTCTTCTCTTTGCTCCCAGCTTACAGGTCCTTAACGACCATTTCCAGAATTGGGGGACTCTGTTATAACTTGGTTCTACCTTTGCGAAGAACTTGCCATCTGTTTGTATGATGTTCTCCACTTTCATTAGGTTAGGCTCAGACCTTCGGGTGGGATGAAGGCTGGGTTTGGAGACCTGGCAAGGCTGAGTGAAGTGCCACTGAGCCAAGCATTACCTGTTACTCAGTTCGCCTTAGCTGCAAACAGTGGTAGAAAATGAAGTGTGTCAAAGAGGATAGAAGTAGTCCCATGTCCTTGGCTAACAAAGGAAGCTGAGGGTTTACATTGAAGACCATGGATGCCTCCCCTACCCTTGTTTTGTTTGTAAAACTGCTTGACACTGAAGTCTTATGCGGTGCAATTTGGTGGCTTGTGCCAGTTTTGGCTGCCTACTTATCTGCACATCCTGTGCTCTCTCGATTCCATTCAGTGACAGAGGCTAGTTCCACTAGCACTGGATCAACCCCATTTCCCCAGTGACAACACGGAGTATGTCTTCACAGCAGAATTAACTCTATTGATTGGTGTCCAGGCCAAAGTCTGGTTTTAAAGCTCCACTAGATTAAAGTGAGAGGGTTTTGTGTGTTGGAGGAGTGGAGGGTTAAGGACAATACTTAAGTAAGAACTCAGGCTAACTCTTCAGTGATGGTGTATACTAAGGCTGTGTCTGCACTGCAGAGTTAACCTGGGAGATGGGCTCATGGGTCTTAGCACTCCAGATTAGCCTTCCCCAGGTTTGAGTGCTCCCATGGCAAAGCCCTAACTACGTTACTGTGCTCTCACTGTTTCAGCACTTGTCTGTGTGTGTGTGCATATTTTGTGGGTCTTTGAGTTGAGATGCTCTGGGATTTTTCCCCCAGTCAGTTGTGTCAATTGCGGGAGAACTTGTCCATCCTTTGAGGGGGTGTCATGGAGTTGCTGGCCTCTTAAAGCAGAGTTTGGTCCCAGGCTAGCCATGATGAGCTAATTTAAGAGGAACTGGCCTATCTTGGTAGTTAATTGAATAACGAGCACCTGGGCCTGATAAAATGAGCATCAGGGCTCAGTTGCCGGGAGGTGTTCAGAGAGAGAGAGAGACTCTCCTAAGGAAGAGGAGCTCCAAGAGACCACAGTCCCTGGAGCGGAGGGTTGTGCAATCCCTGAGCCAGCAGGAGTGACTACAAGCCAGAGAGGTCAGGACTGAAAAGCAGAGGCCCCTAGGATGGCAGCTGTGCAGCCCCTGAGCCCAAGGGAAGAGAATTTATTTCAGGTTTATATGTATTAAATATAGTAGAGTCCCAGCAGGGGAATTTTTTCTTACACCCTTTTGGACTGTGTGGAGGTCTTACGGGCCTCTGAGAGAAGGGAAACCGAGGCAGAGAGTGCCCACAGTGTTACATTAGGTCAGATGGGAGCACTACAAGGCAAGCATATCCTGTGAGAGGAGAATTTTGGAAAGGCCATTGGAGGACTGTCTGTCTGCACAGGAGTGATTTAGCCTGTGTCCTCACTGCACAGTGAGTAGTTTCCAGTCACTTGAATTGGAGCTGGGTTCTCACCTACCCCCAGCTGGGTCACCTAGCCGGGGCTGAAAGCACCTCCAAACCTGGGACAGAGTTGTTTCTGTGTGGACAGGAAGTGGGATTAGGGGTAAGAACCAGGTAAGAGTCCAACTTAATTCTGCATAGCCGTAACCATAATGTTTTCATACCATATCCTTTCCCTTTGAAGGGAAGCAGATAGAGTGTTTGAACAGTCAGCAGAAATCACAGACAGCTGTGATATTTTGCTGCTGAGGCCTGTCTGGCCTGACAAGAACAATTTTGAAATACTGAGAAGGACTTGTAGCACCTGCTCAATCAGAAAGGGGGATGGGTGAATGAGTCAACCTCAGGAGAACATGTACATTCACCAGGGAGCAGTGGTGGCAGGTGGAGAGACGACCCCTGTGTTTTCTTGGGCAGGATTAGCTTGCTGACAAACAAGAATCGCTTGCTTTGAAGAAACAAGTCCCAACCCAAACAAACCCATTAAGTGATGCATATAAAACACATTCAAAGCAATATTAGCATAAATAAATCTGAATCCCCTGACTCCTGAAAAGAGCAGGAGAGCATGGAGGGGGAAATGTGTAATCAGCTTTAAGAACTCAGAGGGTTTTAGGCAGTTATTGGAGCTGTTTGTATGTGTTTGGTACTCCCCCTCCCCGCCCTCCCATAAAAATAGTCAGAATACAGTCCCCAATACTTCAAGTGCAGCTTTCTAGTGTTACCAGCCATTCTGGTTTTTCCTGAGACTACTGATTGCAATGGTGTGAATCCATCCAGCTGCTAGGATGTGAAAAGCTCTTGAAATAACCATTCATGACCTTCATATTGTGTTATTCAATTGTAACCTTATTCAACTGTATTGGGATTAGAACATATTAAAAATAGAAAACCTTTCCATGAATTTTTTTGAAAGAAACAAATATTTTTCTTTACTTTTTTTGGGGGGGGGGGATCTTTCATTGTAAAACTGGGGGGAGGGATGGTTGCTTTAGAAAACAGTTTCTCAGTTTGGGGGTTTATGTTGAAAAACTAGAAATTTTCAAAATTTATGAAAATGTGAAAATTTGCCTTGAGAAGAGAGGCCATTTTTGTCACCAAATCTAACTAAATAAATAAATAAAATAAAATAAATTCAAGCAAAAATTGTTGACCGCCTCCAGTCATGGTACCATAAAGAGTGAATTTCTCTGATGAGACTAGCAACATGTGTTGTTTTTTTGTTTGTTTTGTTTTTTGTAATTCATAGCCCTATCCAGCGGGGGTCTGTAGACTCTGAGGAGCCTACAGAAATGTACCACCTGTGTCTGTCTATTGGTTTTATAAAAGGGAGTGGGAGTGGAGAAGTTGCTAGTCACAAGTTTGGATGGGGATCTTATTCCCCATTTCTCTCTGGACAAGGGGCTGAGTTGGTGAAGACTGTGGTACTCTTCTATCAACAAAATGAGTTCCGCCCATGTGAGTCACCAAAATGAATCATTTGCTCACAGCAGATTGTGCTGCTGTTCAAAATATGGTTGTGCCTGCTCTCTGAGCTCTACTGGGCTCCTTGAGCTTTGCTGCCCCTCCGTGGGACTTCAATGCACCCATGGGCTCTGCTCGAGACCTTGGGTTTAGCTCCTTCTTGATTGGGGTTGGGGGGAATAAGTGTTGGTGTCTCCCACTTACAGAATCAAAATGAAACATCGCTCACAGTGAAGTGTGCAGAACTGTGACCCTCATGCGCCTTTCTCGCATGAGCAATGAAATGGTTAACAATTTTGACATTTGAATTATTGTCATTGGGCATCTAAGTTAACACCCATTGGGATAAATGGGGCAGTTCACATCTCTCGGAGCTATTGTTCCCGGCTCTCTGCAGACTCATGTAGACCATCTCTGCATTTCTACTAAGTTCACATTTGTGAGGTTTTCTTCACAACCAGGACAGCTAGAGACTCTTTATATAAATGAAAGCTGAGAGCAGAGAATAAGAGTCACTTGAGAGAGGTGCCGATATGGAGTACGGCTATGTACCTGCTTAGTCTTCTCTGAAAATTCCCTTAATGGCCAACAAGACATTCATAGGCTCTTGACCCTCACACTGTTAGCAGCTGCCCATGCTCTGGAGATATTTTGGATGAGTCATCTTGCCTATGGAACTGGGAGCTCTTGTGGCATTTTTTAAATGGGAGTGAATGAGGAAGAAGTAATTTGCCTCTAGAAACCTATTCATTAACAAAGATAATGTTTCCAATACCATGTGTTAATAAAATCATTTCAGTCTGATTAAATCCTGTGCAAAGTGTTTTGTCAAGAGGAGTTCCACAAAGTGACAGCATAGGAAAGCAGAACTTCCTTTCACACCATGCTGCATCCTGGGGGAGGCTGCAGGGCTGCTGTCACTCAAGAGAATTAATAAAGGCTTTGGATTCCTTATTTTGTGATCTCTGCAGGCAGATTTGCTTTTGATTTGTGAATTTCAAAAATATTGAATAAAATTGGGGACTTACCTTAATGGCAGTCAAGAATTAGTTACTCTGTTGCCTTAGAGATTCNGGTGGGGGGGGGGGGGGGGGGGGGGGGGGGGGGGGGGGGGGGGGGGGGGGGGGGGTGTCAAGGAGTGCCAGAACAAAGTTTGGGTCTGAAACACTGAGCCTTCTCCTGTTTCAAATGAAGCTCAGATCAGCAGTCATGAATATGTATTACATGCAGAAATAACAAGTGAGGAAGGATGGTCTTGTGTTTAATGCACTGAACTTGGACTAGGGAGATCTGGGTTGAATTCCCAGTTCTGTCACAGACTTCCTGAGACACCGTGGGCAAGGAAGTTAATATATCTGTGCCTCATTTTCCCATCTGTAAAACGGGGATAACAATTACAACTGGTCAAAGGTTGTTTTTTCACTGAAAAATGGCCTTTTATTGACAATGAATTATTTTTGCACAAATTTTAACTTTGATTTTTTAAACATTTTTTTTTATGAAACCTGAAAATGAAAAGGGGTTGTTGTTGTTTTTTTTGCGGGGGGAGCGGGGGGAGGGAAGGAAGGCAGGCTGTCGACATTCCGTTTTTATATTTTTGTCCTCTCAGTGACAAAATGGAAAAAGAGGAAAGGGGAGGAAAAATGCGTGGGATGACAGAAATAGACAAATATTTCCCACACAAAAAAACTTTCCATAAAAAATTTTCACATTTTGTTTTAGATGGTTCTTTTTCGAAACTTGCAGAATGAAAATGATTTGGTATTTTTATGAAACATCATTATCATTTTTGGCTAACTTTACTACTAAGATTTCCTTTCTCGCACTCTATATTATTTCTTTAGATTGTAAATATTGGGGCAGGGTTCCTCTCACTCTGTATCTGTACAGCCCCTACCACAACGGGGCCCAAAANCTTTGATTTTTTAAACATTTTTTTTTATGAAACCTGAAAATGAAAAGGGGTTGTTGTTGTTTTTTTTGCGGGGGGAGCGGGGGGAGGGAAGGAAGGCAGGCTGTCGACATTCCGTTTTTATATTTTTGTCCTCTCAGTGACAAAATGGAAAAAGAGGAAAGGGGAGGAAAAATGCGTGGGATGACAGAAATAGACAAATATTTCCCACACAAAAAAACTTTCCATAAAAAATTTTCACATTTTGTTTTAGATGGTTCTTTTTCGAAACTTGCAGAATGAAAATGATTTGGTATTTTTATGAAACATCATTATCATTTTTGGCTAACTTTACTACTAAGATTTCCTTTCTCGCACTCTATATTATTTCTTTAGATTGTAAATATTGGGGCAGGGTTCCTCTCACTCTGTATCTGTACAGCCCCTACCACAACGGGGCCCAAAATCAGCTGGGCCTCTAGATGCTATTGTAGTATAGAGCAGCTCCTAATGGACGTGTACCAGCATCCTTGAGACAAATGCCACCTATGTTGGCAGTATCAGCAGAGGTCAGGGACTGAATGGGGCACTGACACTATTTACCAACAGCCTTCTGTACACTTGGGAAAACTCAGACCCGGCTTTCTTCATTGGGGTGGAATGAATTATGGAAGCTGGAATGTAAACAGCATACAGGCATTTTGAGCTAAATGACATAGTAGTAAAAATGCCCGCACCTTGTCTGTTTTACAGCTTCCACCATTTGCTATTACTGATGGAGAACTGCACGGTTAAGTTCTTGGTTGTAGATGCTCCATTAAGGATGAACTCATCAGAACTGAGAAGACATTGGCAGGGTGTCAATGAGGGAAGCTTGCAGTGTTGCTGCCAGGCATGCATGTGTTCTTTGGATAACTTGAGGACCTTTCATCACCATTAGGTTTCTATTTCAAAATCAAAACACAAAACAAGTTTTTTAATTAAAGGAACAAACCTCACAGCACTGAGTGCAAGTGAACCAGATTGAAATCAAGGTATTTGAAATCACTGCTGTTAACAACTTTTTGGTTTCCTGCAATTTCCCAAAAAGAAGGAAACTCTCATTAGTTGGTAGCTTTCAAAGAGGCTGTAGCACTCTCTGCGAATTCTAATGTAAGCAAGCGCTTTGGCAGCAATCTACACCCTCTTGCTTCAGGGCTTAAACCAAGCATTAAATATTGACGGTTGGGAGAAAACTTTCCTTGTGAGCAGATTCTTCCATAAGTGCCATCTGAAGTGTTTCTTTCATCTTCCACTGAAGCATGTGGTACTGGCAACTGCTAGTGACAGGATTCTGGACTAGATGGACCCTTGTCTGACTCAGTATATCAGTTCCCATATTCTGCTATATAGCTGTTAAAATTCCAGTGTAATGACTATATAGTTGGGTAACGTATATTCTGACTAAATCCCCATGCAACCCTTGCTGATTTCAGATAGGAAGTGTTGCACAGGTGAGGTGTATGTCAGGGCAGAATTTGTCCTAGTCACTCAGCATATTGCATGGGATATTTAAATAACTCTATTAATGTATAGTGAGTTTAGCCTTTGTGGCAGATGGTTGTAAATTCAAATGCAAGTTTTAAACAGGTCTAAATTTTAAGCTAAAACAAAATCCACTTAAAATAAAACAAAAAAATTAGAAAAAATGTTTAAAAAGACATTTACCCTGTAAATACTCAACATATAAGAAGCAAGGGAACAGAGTAGATTCTCTAATTCTCATATTTAAAGGTTGGACTTCCAGAATAGAGCTGAAGGTTTATCGTGAGTTACAGGCCCACTAGCTGAGTTGGGTCAGTGTACGGAGTAAGCTGCTGGAAAAGAATATCACTTGCCAGAGCTGCCTTTACTTTTCCATTTCCCCTCCCAATTTCATACATTATCTGGTAGCTGCACTGAAGGTGAAACTCCCATTACATTGATTAGGACCAGAATTTGGCTTAGAGTAATCTGCCTCCTGCTGCCAAAATCTAAGGTACAAAATAAGTAATATGAAGAAGAATCAATAGTCAAATTACTTTACATTAATGAAGCTTTATGGTGAGTTTAAATGCACTGAAGTCAGGAAATGTGAAGCTATAATTCTCACAACAACTTCATTTGTTCGTATTGTGCATGGGTAATATTCAGGGTGTCCTGCTTCAGGCTGTTCTATGTGTCTGTATCTCAGCATGGTGATGGTGGGTGGTGTTTTTAAAAAGAGGTGTCAAACAAAGTGCTCCAGAAATTACTTAGCATGTAAAAAACATGCCCATTAAAACTTTTTCAAAGGCACTCAGAAATGGCTCATTTGTGAAACTGCAAAATGGCCAGTCATAAGTGTAGGTCAGCATTTTCAAACATGGTGCTTAAAGTTAGCCACTTGAAACCATCCTAAATCACCCAAGGGTCTGCCCACACTGCAAAAAAACAAACACACACTGCGGCACCAAGTCTCAGAGCACAGGTCAATTTCAGGCTCACGCAGCAGGGCTACAAATTGCAGAGCCCAGGCTCTGAGACCTTCCCTGCTCGTGGCATTTCGGGGCTTGGGGTCCAGCCCAACCCCGAACACCTACACTGCAATTATTAGCCCTATAGCATGAGCCCGCAGCTGACCAGGGCCAGCTGCAGCCATGCCATGGGTCTTTTATTGCCATGTAGATGTACCTTGAACTTTAGGCATCCATATCTGAAAACACTGGCCTCACTCAGGTTTTCAAATGATTTTTACCATGAGATTGTCCTGTTTCTTGGAGTTACTGTAACTGATTAGAGTAGCCATAGTCATCACAGTCTAATGGATTACTTCCCTGAGAACAGGGGGTCAGTTCTTGTGTAATAGATCCCTTTTCAGATGCAGTAATCACTCCTACCTACTAGATCAGTTTTACAAAGGGGCTTTAGCCTCCTTTGTGGGACGCAGACCGAGTAACTTATTTACTCTCCTTTGTCTAGAGGAAACATTGTTGATGACCCCATATTCTTGGCAGAATGGGGAGCATGGGATTTGTTGGGGGTGGGGGGTAAGAGCACTAACGCTTACACCGTCTTACTGTTGTTTTCTCACTCATTACTCCTAGTCCCAAGGTTACAGATGAACCATTTTCTTGGTGCTGTTCCAGTTCCTTCTGTTACAACTGACCTTGTGAGTTACTGAGCACCCTCAACTCCAACTCACAGGATAGGGTCCTAAGTGCTCCTAGTGTTTATGAAAGTTGTCTTTGATAATTGTTCCTTTCCTTTCTTTGAATGACCCCAGTGGCTTGGGGAGATAAGTGAAAGAGCTCTCTCCAGCCAGCGACAAAATGACACCCTCACCACCCAGACCTCCTGATGATATCATTCATTATTTGCCTATCTCCTGCCTGGTGCATTTTATCAAGTGAGCAATTCCCCCACCCCCACCCCTGCCCACTGATGCTATTACTGAGGAATGTATGTTGGATGGATACCATAGTACACGTGCCCCCAGATTTGGGGTTTGAGCTTGATTTATAGGGAAGAAATGAGGGAAGAGAATGTAGTTCTTAATGGAAATCCAGGTCTCAATGTGTCAAAAAAACATTTAAAATATGTCTGTCAGCCAGGGAGTCTGTAAGGGCACGGGAGGGCTGGGTGAGTTTTTTCAGATGTTTCCGTGTGCTGCACGGTGCTGATGTTCCAGGCACATACTTCTTTACTGTTTCTTCTGGAAATGGGGTGCCAGGCATAATCAATCAATGTTTCTTTGTGCTTCTGTCCTGTCTGAGCTGCTCTCTGCCTCATTCCTTTAAATGCTGCACTGTCTCTTTGTTTTTAATTTGTGAGTGAGGGATTGATAGCATTCACTAGCACCAGGCAGAAGGCTCGATCCTGCAAGGTGCTGAGTGACGTGGCCCTGGTCTACCAAAGCACTTCAGCACATGCTTAACTTTAAGCATATAAACACTATTTAAGTAAATGGGATTACTTTAAATGCTTTGCTGAATTGTAGCCAGCAGAGCTTTGGAGCTGTGCTCCGGCTCCGCTCCAGCTCCAGGCAAAAACCTGCAGCTCCACTGCTCCGGAGCTGCTCCGGGCTCCGCTCCAAAGCCCAGGTAGCCAGAGTGCTCAGCATCTTGTTGGATTAAGCCCAGAGTGTGGGATAGTGCTGTGCAAGTTGCCCGTTATAGCTTTGCCAGTGCACCTCAACTCTCACCTGCAGCACTCCCTGCTGTTCAGTTTTCTCCCCCTTCCACCAGCACCACCTCCAGCTCTGCTATGCAACTCAATCCTGAAACAAGCAATAGTATTTATCTTTCTATTGCCTCTCTCTATGATATTGCAAAACCCTTTACAGAGATGGTTTGTTGAGTGGGGGGAGAGTAGGGTTTTAAGGAGAGATTTAAAGAGAGGAAGTGATCCAATGGTCGAGTTAGTTATATTTGTATGTTCTGGGTAGACTGCGCAGCACAAGTGAAAGACACCTCCCTCTCCCCCACCCTTGTGAATCAATGGGCACATTGGGATTAGAGTCCAGGCATGCCTGATTGCCCACCCAATGCATATTCTACTAACCTCATACAGGTAGCTGAAGAGTCAGGCTGGTTAAATGAGATGGTTTCTTAGGGAGTTCTGAGGTGCTGGGAAGCCACTGAAAGTAACAGGGGTAAATGTAGTTTTGCTTCCGGGAGTGAGAGAACCTTGTTTATGGCAATAATCAGAATTGCAAACCATGAATCAGTCTCCTTGCTGACACCAATATGTAAGGCATACTTTGGCCAGAGTCCCTACTGATGCAACATATTATTTCACAAAGAGGAGCTACGCTTATTTCTTTGCCGTGCCTAATTTCCCGGCAGTTCAGCTGGGGGTGACGCTGTATTAAAAGAAATATCTTCATTCCTGCTGCCTTCCCATAATTAGTAACTTTATACAGTACTGTCTCCTGCAATAATAGCTACCACTATTAGAGAGGAAACGGGGATATTTGACCAGCCTCAGAGGCTCCATAAATTCTTCCAAAAGAAAGGAAGGCGGCCAGCAAGCTAATCTCACACGAGGGCTGAGAGAATTTCCAGCTCCAAACATTGCTCCTGAGTTTAGCGTTTGTGTGCCTCTGTGTCTTGTGTTTGTAACATTGCCAATCTGTTAAAAAAAAAAAAAAATCTTGACTGAGACTGTGTATCAGTATTGACATGATTAGAAATGTTCTTAGGTTATACATCTTGTTCACTGGAACTTGCGTGGTATCATGTACCATGTCTGCAGCTGGGGTTCTCAAGCTTTTTCATAACATGGATCACACCTTAATAGGGGTATTATTTCATGGTTGGCTTCCATCCCATCCATGGTCATGTATCCCCTCCCCTTCACAATGATGTAACACCCACGTGGCAGCAGCCTACAGCAGTTGTTTGCAAGGAAGGTAAATATTAGGAAAGTTGTTCAATGCATTTTTAGCTTTCTTTAATGCAATTTGGCAGCTGGAAACGAGGAGGCAGTCCCTTATGATCAATTAGATAGCTTGAGAGCCACTGGCTTATGGGTTCCTTGCTGTGGGCATTGAATGTGGACAACAGCAGGGAAGCCAGTGGGCTTGGTGTAAGTGGTTTGTCAAACATCCTATTTTAAAGAGCCCTGCTTCTTCATAGCTTATTACTTTATGGTAGGTTTTTAATCGTTCTTCAAACATTCCTTGGTGACTCCAGAGTGAGATACATGCAATCTCCTCAAATGGAGGGAGTAAGCTGAAAAGAAGTAAGATGGAAGATAAGAGCATCCTGAGGAAACTTGTCCAAACTGCCATGGGTGAAATCCTGGCTCCACTGAAGTCAATGGCAAAACTCCCACTGACTGTGAAGATGAATGGACATTTATCTTTTTAAACCTAATTTTTCCACATTCTCTTAATGCTTAAAGGTCTAAGGGCATGAATGCATGCCTATGTGATCTACATAGTCTCCATGGGGTGGTGGTGGAGCTCTTGGCATGAACACCCTTCTTGTGTAACAGGTCTTGTGTGACAAAATCCTAGCTCGGTGAATTGAGAACAGGCCCTAGAACAGGGGTAGGCAACCTATGGCACGTGTGCCGAAGGCGGCACGCGAGCTGATTTTCAGTGGCACTCACGCTGCCCGGGTCCTGGCCACCAGTCCGGGGGGCTCTGCATTTTAATTTAATTTTAAATGAAACTTCTTAAACATTTTAATAACCTTATTTACTTTACATACAACAATAGTTGAGTTATATATTATAGACTTATAGAAACAGACCTTCTAAAAACGTTTAAATGTATTATTGGCACGCGAAACCTTAAATGAGAGTGAATAAATGAAGACTCGGCACACCACTTCTGAAAGGTTGCTGACCCCTGCCCTAGAAGATGGTGAGTAATCGCTGAAGGATCCCCAGTAGCGGGACCAGAATCTAAAAGGAGAAAATGTGCTTCACTGAGCAATAAAAGGAAGAATCAAGCACATGGTGTTTTTAATGGCACTTAACTGATTGGCGGGTAGCATTGGTGAATAATGGATAGTACAGGAGAGGGGCAGGGAGTTTGTCATCTGCTTCAGACGACAGCTGGAAACCTCAATTTATTCTGTGGGGGGTTTTTTTAAGCTGCAAAACTGAAAATTACCCCCTCTGTCAGATCCGTGTGGAGACCTGCCCCGACTAGTCCTAATATGAATTGAACAGGAGTTGCAAACCATTCAGTGCTGCCTGTTGCCTGGATACAGTGCAGCCTTGCTTCCCAAGTCCCCCATGTATGTATGCAAAAGCTAAGAGGCTGCAGAGAGAGCACTGGCTGAATTAAGCTCAGTGCACCTGCAGGCAAGAGCATTAAACCCACCTGGTGCAGCTTGTAAGTTCAAGGCTTCATTTTATTCAGCTGTTATTATTTCTATTTATTGAGCTCCTTATGATAAAAGTGTGCCCCAGCTGCTCGGAGCCTTGTTCTGAAGGCTCCCATTGGGTGAAGCACATTGTGCCACTTGCAAAGTCAACCCTCTTGCTATCTCCAGAAAAAGCCTTTAATTTTAGATACTTCTTCTGAGCCTCCTCCTGTTGCAAACCACTATAAGAAGTCCTGCTTGTGACTGCGGGTAATGTGGCACCAGGCCTCTGTGAACCAGCTTCCATCTTGCTGAAATACTGTCAGAACAATGCAAAGAAGAACGCAGCTGTTGAATATTTAAAATAAAATGTTTCCTCTTAAACATGAAAATGCTTTTCGCACTCCACAGACATGCAACAGCAGATGTCAGTGACTAGGTGATGCATACGTTAGTCTGATGCCCACACAGGGCTATGTTGACTCTATTGCAAGAAATAACATTCTAATTTTCTGAATATGTACAAGGCTGACCAAGCCACTTCATTAATAAGTCCCCCCCATTCAGCAAAGCAAATACACCCGTGCTGATGGGTGCTGGAACTAAGGGTGCTGGGACTGCTGCTGCACCCCTGTCTTGAAGTGGTTTCCATCAGATACAGAGCTTTCAGCACCCCCGCTATAAAAACTGTTCCAACACCTGGGTGTGCTTAATTGCTTTGCTGAATTGGGATTAGAGCTGGTCAAAATGTTTGATTTGAGAACAAAATTTGATGAAAAATGGCCTTTTGAAATTTAAGTTTTTAATGCACAAACAAAAATATGGCTTTCAGGTGTTTTTGGTTTTCTAAAATTGACTATTTTGTTTTGTTTTCCATTTTTTAAAAAACCCCAGAAGATTTCCATGAAAAAGAATTCCAAAAGAAGAGAGAGTTTATTTTCATTTATTTTTTTTTCCCCCCCAAAAAATATTCACACAAAATACTTACCATTTCCTGACACGCTCTAATTTGCAGTTTGTGGTCCTCTCTCTTTGTAAAAAAGAAGGAACATTTTCTTCAGTTACCTGTATGGCCCAATTCCCATTGCTCTGCACCTTGTATCATCATTGTCTGCAAAGTGAGTGCAGAGTTTAAAGCCATTTTGCACTGGTATCAATGACAACTCAAGACTCAGGACATTGGGTTCATAGTCTTTGTATTGACTTCAGCGGCTAGTGAGTCAGGTCTTAGAATACCTATGGAGGTAGGTAGAAAGTTTCCACATTGAACTTTCATTGAAGCATATCTTCCCTAAAGTTTTCAGGTCACCACCTGGTAACCCTTTGTACATTGTTGGTCTCCATCAAAGCATGAGAAAATTAGCCCTCATCACGTTTTTGATCATTTCCAGTGGATGGAGCTGAGTCACTGAACTGAGGGGTCAGTTCAGAACTGCATAAAGAATACCCTTTTTTCATTGAGCAATGAGGGGGCAGGTAACTTTGACTAAGCTTAATATCCTAGAAACCTGGAGAGACAAAACTGTGGGAAATATGAAAATCATGGGAGATATAATGGAGGCTCAGCACTACTAGCTTAAAAAATGGCTCAGAGAGGTCTAAGACCTAATTTTTGACACCTAGCACTTAATGTAGTCATTTACATCTGTGCAAAGTAGATTTAAATGCCACCAGTGATGTGAGTGGAAAATTCTGATACAGTAATATTTTGCACCCACTTTGCATTCCTTTTGCACATGTAGGAATGACTACACATAATGCATGGTATTGAAGAGTGAGGCCTCTGGTGACTCATTAAGTAGATACTTGAAAACCAGATTGCATAAAATCTCTTTGTTCTGGACATTTCAGAGTATAATGAAATGGAGGATACATACATTAGGCACTAAGAATTCTCATCAGAAAACAAATTTAAAACAGTGGGACCCTCAGAGCTTGTCTACACATACCACTTGTACTACTTTAACCATACCAGCATGGTTAGTACAGCTGCCCTAGTGTGAGCCTAGTCATATTAGTCTAAATGTCCTTAGATTTGCATAGTTTATTTCTGTATGAGAGGAGAGTAACTATAAGGCACCTTTATACTGGCAAAATTACGTCCACACTAGGGCATTTACAAATATATCTATTTTGGTTAAAAAAAAAAATTACACCCTTAATTGAAATAGTTATACTGGTGAAACTTCTAAGTGTTGACCAGGCCTTAGTTGTAATATCTCTCTACCCATGAGACTGAGATGGGCTCTGGCCAGCAGCCCATGCCACACAACTTGTCCTATTTGAAAATAGCATACTTTTTGCTTTTCCTAGATTTTTACTTCGATATAGATGGTAGGCAAAAGAACTTCAGCATCTTAAGAATGAATGAATGGATGAGAGGAGTGAATCTTCATGTTATTTACAATGGACAGAGCCATGTTTTCAGGGGCTGTGCTAGTGTAAATAAATTCTTAAAGGAAATAGACCAGAATGGAGATGAAATTCTTATCTACATAGACACATCTGGGTGAGGAGCAGGACTTGATTGAATGACTGCTTTGAGGGGATAAGAAGTTATCACCAGCTGACCTACCTCTTCACCAAAGTCGGGCTTACTTCAAAATAATGAGGATAAATAGTATTTGGACTGCACAGCAGCACACTCTGATTAAAAAAACTACAAGACACTTTAAAACCAACGTTGTCTATTCCATGATAACCACTGAAATTCTTCCATTACCAGCTGGTCCCTATTCATATTTTTAAATGAAAAGGGTTTATTTTATGTACACTTGAAATTACTAGTGAACGTTAATGTTTTCTGCAGGCTTACTCCTGCAGGTGCCTTTTTATTGACTGGTGCCCAGAATGGCACCCCTGATTAAGGTGTGCAATAGAATTCATTGTGAACTGTGCAATCATATGTCTATGGTGTTGTGTATTTGCAATAAAAGGGGGTCTTTTAATGTACATAATTTTGAAAAATCTTAATTCCATTTCAAAGAAGAAAAGTTTCTATAGAACTCTTGATGATGGTTACAGCCAAAACATTTTTGTGAAGGGCTTGACAATTTTTATTTAATCTTTCCAAAGGTGTAATATTCCTTCACACACCTGTCCAAATGCAGGAAATAATATGAAATTAAAAAAAAAAGAGACACACCCCCCAGGAAAAATACAGCCAGAACCTTTTAATGATGTATGATTATTTTTGTTAGCATAAAAAACATCTGTAACCTCAACTTCAAGATTCAGCATTTCTGATGTCAATAACTGATAGTAATGAAAGGGACATGGTACAAGGGAGCCAATTTGGGTTTAAAATGATGGCTTTCCCTCCAGATGCGGCACAGCACAGATATATATTCCCAGTGGCTCTATTAAGAATACTCTCTTCCCCCCCCATTGAGTTGTATGGCAGGAGAGGCATGGCCTCAGGGCTTTTTGCTTCTGTTCTGTGACATCACTGGAGCATCTTCCAGTCCCGTCACCCACAATCAATTTTTGTTTCTTTGAGACAATCCACCTGGAAGCCAGAAGTTCTTGGTTTCCCTCAAAATGATTTATGTGGTGACGATGGATTAGCTTAGTGGAGACTCAGTATAAATATGAACAGAGCTCGGTGACCCTCTAGTAAGAGAGAGAATATCAGGCTGTAGGACTGAGAGGAACTTCAACTCTCAAATTAGGAAAAGCAGCTAAGAATGTAGTGCTAAGTTTTGTAGGTTTTGCAGTTGAAAGATTAGCTTCATTCAGATGTAACCCACAACATTAAAAAAATGTTCCTGTAAACAATAAACCCAGGGAGGAGCTGACACTAGGACTCCAGACCTCTAGGACAGCCAGAGAAGCATGCATCTTGATGCACCTCTGTTGTATAGTTGTGTGTGTGTGTATAGCTATTGCATCTACATAGTGGATCAAATCAAGTATGTTAGGGCATGGCTACACTTGCAGATGTAGAGTGCTTTGGGTTAAACCAGCCTTCATAGAGCACAGTAGGGAAAGCGCTGTAGTCTGTCCACACTGACAGCTGACAGCGCACTGGCGTGGCCACATTAGCAGCTCTTGCAATGGCCACAGAGAGCAGTGCATGGTAGCTATCCCAGCATGCAAGTGGCTGCAACGTGCTTTTCAAATGGTGTGTGTGTGTGGAGTGTGACAGGGAGTGTGTTGTGTGTATGTGGGGGTAGAGAGAGTGGGTTTTTGGGGGGGCTGAGAGCATGTCAGCATGCTGTCTTGTAAGTTCAGACAGCAGCAGACCTCCCCACCTCTCTCTCTGTGTCACTCACTCACACACACACACACACACACACACACACACACACACACACACTCTCTCTCTCACACACATTCACACACAGCATTCCACAGTAATGGTTGCTCTGTCTTGGAGCAGATAAGCATGCCGGCTGTCAAACGAAGCTTTCAAAGGGCATATCCAAAACAATGACAAGAGTGGCCACTTGACTTACGAGGATTATGGGATGTTTCCGGAGGCTGATCAGAGCACAGTAATGCAACACCTCGTTCACACTGATGCTGGGGCGCTCCAGTGGGGGCGCATCAAACGTTATTCTACTCGCTGAGGTGGAGTACTGAATGCCTCCATGCATTAAGCTGTGCCCAATCAGTGTGGGAGGACTTCATGAGCTCGGAAAACATGTCATCGCGAGTGCAGTTTTTTCACCTTCTAATCTGCGATAACCTCAGGGACGGAGATGATAGGGGGAACGTAGAAACATTCTACGCTCTACGATTCTGGGGGGACTGCACGGTCACCTGTACTGCTGAGTTCGCCACACTGACCAAACAGGAAATGAAATTCAAAAGTTCCCAGGGCTTTTCCTGTGTACCTGGCTAGTGCATCAGAGTTCAAAGTGCTGTCCAGAGTGGTCACAATGGAGCACTCTGGGATAGCTCCCGGAAGCCAATACCGTCAATTTGTGTCCGCACTACCCCAAATTCGACCCAGCAAAGTCGATTTTAGCGCTACTCCCCTCGCCAGGGAGGAGTACAGAAGTCGATTTTAAGAGCCCTTTAGGTCGACGGAACGGGGTTGGTTGTGTGGACACATTCATTTTTAAATCAACCTAACAAGTCTAGATTCGACCTAACCCTGTAGTGTAGACCAGGCCTAAATGTCTTTACCATTCAGTAGCTGAAGGAAGAGCATTGTGCAAGTCAGGCAGCCATTACCGATGGGTGTAGCCTGCAAGTGTGTGGCCTACCTTGTAACTGGCTAATGGGGGAGTTACAAAGGCTTCACTTATAGCCTTTAGCAGCACGTGTGACTACTCCATATCTGAAGCAATTGAGCTGTACCCAAACACAGCATGGAAGGTCAAAAACAGGGCTGGACTGTTGGATCTGTCATGAGATAGGCATTTGCTGTGTTTGAAGCTTGTTCTTGCCACCTAATATGCCACTTATAGGTGATATCGAGGTTCCTTAGGGGAATTGCATAGCAGAGAACCCCAGGGACCAGTTGAAAGAAGTAACACAACGATTGCCTCCTGAAGCACTGTGAATGCCTGCATGTAGGAGTGTCCATCATGTTTAAGAAGAGACAGGATTGGGGTTTAATGAATGTAAAGGAGATTCTTTATTGTGGCTGCTGGATGCAGACAAATCCAGTGGTGCTCACTAGTAGAGCCCTGCAAATCTGCAGATATCTGCGGACCATGTTTGCAGATCATGAATCAGATGTAGATACAAAGCTTGTATCCGGGCTCTACTCACTAGTTCTCAAACTAATATAGTATGTGCTGCTTAATGTCAATGTGCAGGTTCCCTAAGACCTGGCCTGGACTAATAACAGTAATTGAAAGGATGCCTGCCTACACCAGCCATTGGTTTCCTGTGGTGCAATGTCGTGGGGTGGTGTTCTAAGCTCTGGGCAAGGCAAGGAGTCCACATGTTACCACTGTGTGAATTCCCAAGAGACTGGTCATGACCCACGTCTTCTGTGCAAATGTGTGTTGTTCCTCATATGGGCATTAAACCATTGCTGAGTTCTTGCTACTTCTCTGGTCTGAGCATACAGATTTCTCAATGAGTTTTAATTGGACTGTAGTAGATCTTTGTATGGGCATCAATGAAAAAAATTGAAGGGTGGGGAAGGCAGAAGAGAACTGAAGTAAGAAAGGCTGGAGTTTTTCCTCTGTAGCTCATGCCAGGGGTGGAAGATGTGGCTATATTTGGGATAGTTTGGCACTGACTTCTCCAAAGCTTGGCAAATAGTGTTAGCTGTTAGCCAGGTGGTCTTTTAGAACTTTCTGTGCCTCAGAGATACTATTAGGTGACCATTTTTTCCCCTTTGCATCTGATTAAGTCTCTCAATTGGCACCATAGCTTAAACTATACCGAGTGGAAATTGCTAGTGTCTAGGAAAATAGTTCTTATATTAAATAGTATCTTTCATTTCAGAAGATCCAAATGCACTTCCCACACTAAACACGCACTCCACCAGTGAAATGCAACCACCCCTAAGGGGGTGGCACATACACCTGGTTCAAGGACGCTGGCACAAAACCTTGGTCTTACCAAAAAATGTTAGTGATGCTGATGCCAGGAGACCTTTCATGCCTGCATTAAACATTATGGTACATTACAGGGAGACGCTGGCTTTTGAGAGATTAATTGCGAAGATACAATAAACTCCATGATGTTCCATGAATATTGTATTGTAAATGCTAGGAAGCAGATAAATGGTTGATTCTTCTGAAATTCTCTACCCCTGGAATTGGTGCCCATATTGTTGTATCTGAGGATGATGACTAACTCTCCCTTTCATAGGGCCATGTTATTCTCTGAGTGACACTCATCTAACTCTTTTTTGTAATCAACTACTGTTGTTTTATTCATATTGCAATAGCACCTAGAGGCCCCAAGTAAGAGGGGAGTTCCATTGTGGTAGGTGCTATACAAAACTCATTGTAAGCTCTTTGCTGTGGGGACTATCTAAACAGGAAAAAAAAGGATGGGATGGGAAACAGAAGCACAGAGAGGCAAAGTGACTTGCCCATGGCCATATAATAGTTCTGTGGCTGAGCCAGGAATAGAACTCAGATCTCCGGATTCCCAGTCCAGTGCCCTATCAAAGTGAAATGTTTTAACTTTTCCTATTCTTTCCATATGTGATGGGAAGAGAAACAGAGAATGAGAGCACATGTCCCCTGAATGGAAATCTTCCCTACACGCCATCTGTGTCGCCAGTATGGATTCATCTTTTGCCTGTTACAATCCTGGAGAAAAGATCTGGGCATCATAGTTTATAGCATAGTTGAATAGCATCCATGCTGTGTAAGGTAATGTTTGAGATAAGTTAATTGCCCTCTTTGAATTGGCTTTCTACTGAACTTGGCTGATCACGGCTGATCTCCATTTTTATGAGCTTAAGAGGGTGTTTGGAAAAAGCTGAAATTGTACCAACCATCCAGTCAAAATCTATCCTCAGCCAAAATGTATGTAAATCAGACACATTGAAATAAAGGTCACCCTCCTGTATTTAAAGCACAGTTTAAAATGTTACCTTTTGTGTGTGCAAAACTGCCCTCTGTGCAGACTGACTGATTGTAATGGAACGATTTAGTGGCATTCTATATCTTTCTAGGAAAGAAGAGTTTATCTGGCTTTTATGAAACTGCACAAACACAAATTCTTCACATGAGGATTCAAAGCTGAGTAACTGACTCCACGTATGGCTCGTGAAGAGTCCATATCTGACCAAGTGAAAATGGGTTTAGAGAGCTTTTCATTGTGGTCTCTGGGCCTGTTCTCTTAACAAAACTATCACGTAGCTGGGCACAATTGGAAGTATCTGCTCAGCATAGGCCCAGAATATGAAGAGGAGAGGCTGCTGCCTGGGTATCGGCTGTGCAGTTGTGGGGTGCCAGGACTCAATAACATGGGAAGTTGCGCTCAGTACATCTACAGAGCTGTGTAGAAGGAGCCCAGGGCTTGAATAGCTATATATCAGGATTGAGGTGCACCAGAAGAGTTGTGTTTGGAGCCCTGGAACTTTAGTAGAACTGGGTGTCACATGTTGGGGTTCAGTTGTATCCGTGAAGGCCAAGAATTGGAATGGCCAATGGGTTTTCATTCCAGGAGTGAAGTGGATCAGCAGAGCTGTATCTGTTAAGCTTGAACAGGGCCTGAATGCTCTGTCTGTTTCTTTCAGCACATGCTTTTTTGCTTTCATGAGCAGTAAAAATCAATTATAAAATTATGAAAAAAATAGAGAAGATTTATTGAAAATTGTCCTCTAAGTGGATATTTAAAATACATTAGTGATAAGCCAACTCAGTGTGCCTAATAGAAAACACAGGATGATGGAAAAAGAAATCTTGCTGAGCCCTCAGTGTCCTGCATGAGTCACTAGCTCCCTAGGGCAGAAACCAGAACACAAGAGATGTTTGTTTTCATTTTGTGAAGCCAAAACATAGCCAATTCTGAATTAGGATGAATCCTCCTGGGATGCATGTCCATGCACTAGTGTAACTTAGGGTGAGTAAAGATGAATGAGTCCATAAATGTAGAAATCCAGAGCCCTCGTTCTCATTTTTGCTAAATCTTTACTCAGGCAAAACACCTCTTAATTTCAACGAGAGTTTTGACCAAGGAAGATGCATTTTGTGACTTCAGGATTGCAGCCCCAAAGAGCACTGGGGCAGATGATTGCTGGCACAGGGAGGGTTTAAATATGTGGGTCAAATTCTCTGCTGGTATAACTCCTCTGGCATCAGTGGAATTATACCAGCAAGGAATTTGTCCCTGTCTCTTTCTATCTGGGTTGGCACTTGTCACTACTTTATCCTTGGTATTCAAAACCTTCATCCTTCATATTGCCTCTTCAATGCTGGTGACCAGCTTTGCACTCTATCTGGCAGAGACTTCAACATCATAGGGTTTCTTGAAATAATGTCTACCACTCATGAGGGGAACAGCAGTGTTTTTGTCCAGTTCCCTGAAGCCTTATAAATACTTTCTCAACTCAAGGCAGTTTATAAGCCTGTTCGACTCCAGAGTTGCATAAGTTTGATGGAAATTCTCGGTTTGTGATAGAATAAGAAAGCAGAGAGGACACAGCACATTTATTTGTGCTAATAAATGACCTCTGGCTGGAAGCTGTCTGTTAATGCCATTAAATGAACTACTGCTGTGGAACTCGGGGCTGGAGCCAGAGGCACAATAAAAGGTGCATTATTATGACTGTTCAGATAATGCCAGACAATTTTGCTGTTCTAATTTAAAGATTTAATGGTTTGTTAATAATGCCTGATATGGGAATACGGTATAGAGTCTGTCAAGGCGTGGGGGCATAATGGCATTAATAAGGGTAATTGAAATTGTTGCTGTAAACTTGTTTGCTCTGGTTTGTTAATTGAAAAATGACTTGTCTTAATGTGTGATAGAACAATTGTTCCTTTGTGTATCTGGGGGGGGGGGGGGGAAGTATGTATTGGTTCATGTGTCTGTGTGGTTTTGTATGTATATCAGTATGGTAAGCCTAGGGCAGTGTGTATATAAGAGTAGTGTGAATAGGGCAATGTGTGTATCTGTGTGTCTTCAGCATATGTCGGTGACGATCTCTGTATATGCTAGCACAGGGGTAGGCAACCTATGGCACGCGCGCCGAAGGCGGCACGCGAGCTGATTTTCAGTGGCACTCACACTGCCCGGGTCCTGGCCACCAGTCCGGGGGGCTCTGCATTTTAATTTAATTTTAAATGAAGCTTCTTAAACATTTTAAAAACCTTATTTACTTTATATACAACAATAGTTTAGTTATATATTATAGATTTATAGAAAGAGACCTTCTAAAAATGTTAAAATGTATTACTGGCACGCGAAACCTTAAATTAGAGTGAATAAATGAAGACTTGGCACATCACTTCTGAAAGGTTGCCGACCCCTGTGCTAGCATGTCAATGTATGTGCAATATGCATGTGTATTTTAAATTTATGATTAATTACAGAACATCTAAGGTGAAAAAGGGAAATGAGAAACTCATAAGTTATTGGCTGTTTAACCTTGGAGAAGCAAACTTTGCATCTAGTCTTTCATCAGTGCCCACATACAACTGCCATTAACATTAATTATAGAGATACTTGTGTGTAACTCCTGTTAACCCTAATTAGAGTTAATGGAAGATACGTGTGGACATTAATGGCACCAGAAACAAAGTAGTCTCCATTTCCAAGGTTAAATATCCAGCAGCTTCCCTCATCACTGTTTGGCACCCTGTAATTATACAGTCTCTCCCTCACTCACACGCACACTCACATACCACTTTTCGCCCTCCGTTTTTTTCAGTCACATATTATTTGGAATTAACAATCCAAAGAGCAAACAAGATTACAGCAGTGATTTCAGTTACCCTTATTAATGTCATTATTCCACCCCTCTCAACTGATAGACTTTACTGTACTCCTGAATCAGACTTTATTAAACCATTAAATCTGTAAATAACAGCAGAAAAATGATCCGCTGTTGTTTGAACAGTAGTAGTAGTGTGCCCTTGGCTGACCTATTATCAATACTAATAGAGTCACACACAGGAGCAGGGAGAGCTTCCATTTTGTTCTGAAGGTTGACATCATTATGATAAACAAGGAGCTCAGTGTCTGTGAGCGAGGGGAGTTTGCATAATGTCCAAGACGTCTGTCTGTCTGCCTATGCATAGGGCTGCCATCATAGTGGTATTTTTGAAACTCAGAATCAAAACACCTTCCCTAAATCTGTATTTATTTGTCTGACTATCTTTAGTATTTCTAGAACTGTTGTCATTGTAAAATCAAGGCTTTAGATATATAAATATCCTTGTATTATTATCCTTCTGACAAAGGAGAGCTAATGACTACATGCCAAACTGTGCGTGTATTTCACTTGTGTGCAGCCATTCAATGTCCCTGTGGACAGTATCTCTTCTGAGCTGATTTGGCTCAAAATCATCCTTGCCAGCCAAGGGCCTATCATTGCTGATGTCAGGCTCCCCACATATAGCTCAGCATGCTTGCTCTTGTTCCCACTATTTCCCTGCGTTTGGAGACTATAATTAAGGTGAGCATTATGCATTGTCATTGACCAACTTCTGGATTCTAGGGTGATATGACTGGCCAAACGTGACTTTCTTTGGTGTCTGATTAGACGTGAGGGTTTTTTCTCTTTCCATTGTGATGCATTCATGCCTTTCTGGTTAAATTAATGCCATGCCTCCTCCAAGACTACTTAGAAACTATAGTGATGGTGATGCATGGATGCTCCCTGGATGTTGTAACCACAGGAAGCATTTTCTACCTGTTTTTCAACTGCAATGGCTTCCTTTTTACTCCTAGATGCAATTCGAGGTATAAACACTGATCGATGCTTGGCTTGGATGCTGGCTTTCAGATAAACTGCCTGTGTCCACAAACTACCTTAACAGTTGCGATCAGCTGAGGTGCTTGTACTAATAGTCCCTAGATTTAAAAGTGTGTAGTCGGAGGCAGAACATTCTTGGTGGAGAGTTCTCAACTCTGGAATTTGCTTCCCCACCTGGTCTGATACAGCTAGAGTTTGTTGACCATTAGAGCACAATGTGAGGCCCCTCCCACGACTCAGCATTTGCTTGAGGGGAGGTTTGATTTATTCTGTTGACTTTTTTTTATTTTTTCTGTTGGGTCATTAAAAGTACATATTGTGTTTTTTAGATATTGATCATTGACTCTTTAGACCTTTGTACTTTATTAATTTAAATTTAAAGCAGTGTTTACTTAAGGCCTGCTCTATGCTGGCGACTTTGGCCAGTATAGCAATGTTGCTTAGGGGAATGATTTTTGGGTAACATTTTTATATTAGCTAAATACCTAGTGTAGGTACAGTTATACAGTCAAAAAGTGTTTTTGCCACTGTAGCTTTGTTTGGGGGACTGTATAAGCTCTTCTGGCAAAAGTACTCTTGCTGCACCTCCAATAGGAAGATCTGCCAGTATAGCCTGAGTCTCTTCTGCTAGCTTGCTGAAAATTGAAGTAATACACCAAGGCTATGTCTACACTAGAAGCACTTAACCAATATACTAGTATTCTATGCTGGCAAAGTGTTCCTAGTGTGAACACAGCTATACCAGCAAAGTTGAGCTCTGTATTGGTATAGTAAAGCCACCCTCCATGAGCGAAACAAGCTACACCGGTAAAAGCGCAGCTTTGTTGGCATAGCTTCTTGTACACTAGATAGTTCTGCTGTTTTAACTACACCAGTATAGTAAGAGTGGCAAAAAATCCTAGTGTGGACACAGTTATCCTGATGATAGCTTATTCTAGTTTGGGAAGTGGAATAAGCTATAATGGTCTGTCACCTTTATACTGATATAACTACATCCACTAGGGCTTTTACCAATATAACTACTATTTCAGGGGAAAATATTATCCCCCAAACTGAAATATTATACTGGTAAAACTTTTAAGTGTATTGTAGACCCAGGCCTAAGAATCAATAGGAGAGAGGTCAGTTCAATGAAGGGAACACAGCTATTGTGTTTTTCATTTTTAATTGAAACTAGGAAAATGCAACATCTCTTGGAACAGGACTGATGATTTCTAACAAGGCCTGGCTCTTGTTGTGTGGTTGGGAAAGTGAAATACAATCTGAGGGTAGATGTTGTCAGAGCCACTGAGGTTAAGCACCCCTGGCCCCAGGCAAATCCCCTTGTTTTTATAAGCCACTACAGCAAGGCTGTAAAATATTTTAAAATGGGTGACTCAATATTAGTCTCTAAACAGTGTAAAGGTAATAATATACGATGGGTGGTAACTTGAAGCTGGCTTCATAAACTTAAAATCCCACTTTGTTGTCTTTAACCTTGGTAGGATATTTATAAACTAAATCCACTCCAAATTAAAATACATATAGATATATAAAACATTTGAGACAGACATTTAAGCATTCAACCAAAGGCTTGCAGATTGGAGAGCTTAGTTACAATGGGTTCCCTTGGTGGGGTAATTGCTGATATAATACTCACTGCTGCTGCCATTTCTTTCCTGCTAAACTGTTGAACAAGACCATAAATAAAACAAAATAATCTCCATCCTGGAGTGGGGAAAATTGTCAGGTTCCTTTTTTTCCAGGAGTTTGAACCACTTTGGTGGCAAAATAACACCACCCTGTTTGTAATTTGAAGATGGGACCAGTTTCAGAATCATTGAACCAATAATAGAGACATAAGTGGTGGGAAAGCAATTTATTCTGGGCCTTTGGTGTGGGGCTAAGCATCATTACAGTATTCCACAGAACTCAATTCTCCAACA
Organism: Platysternon megacephalum; assembly: GCA_003942145.1. NCBI lineage: Eukaryota > Metazoa > Chordata > Testudines > Platysternidae > Platysternon > Platysternon megacephalum. Next base: position 5,450,124 of record QXTE01000006.1, read on the forward strand.
GACACAAGTAAATTCTGTAGTTATTTGGTTGTCTATGACATGGTTGCTGTGCCAGAAGGATGCTGCTTTGAAACATTTGCAGTTAGTGAGCCCATCTGCAGCTCTGAAGTCCTGGAATGGTGTGAGAAGTGGCAGAGAAATTTTGGTTCAGAAGCCAGGGTTGTTTGCCTGGGCGGATGTCTTTGGCTTAAATCTGTGGATAGGTTACATATCACATGATGAGTCCCTTTCTGTCACAGGATCAGAAAAACAACCTGTAAATACCAGTTTTTCATGATGGTAGCTGGTATTTTCAGGCAGGATATTTAAAGTTGTATCAAAATGAAAGAGCTAGAATTTAAGCCTCACTTGGGTATCAGCCATTATTCTTCCACTTGCTCTGTTGGATTTGAACAGAGCTAAAGCAATCAGCAGGAGACACTCAGCTCCTCATTCTTTTGGGTATCTTTGAGCAAAAGCAGTTGTTCCTAGAATACAATATAGAGGTGTCTTTGTAGGAGTCCCAAAAGGCTTTACAGAGTTAAATAGTATAAGGCAGTAGACAGTTTATTGTGTATAAGGCAGTAGACAGTTTATTGTGTAACATGTGCATGGTTATATGATACGGCTAATGATGTAAAGACATCGCATTGCAGAAGAAGGAAATTAAGACGTATCAGCGAGAGAGAAAACCTAGCTTGTCAACTGAGAGTTGATGAGGGGGAGAGATGCAGGAAAGCTCACGTCTGGGAATCATGATGGCTCAGTCAGGGCAAGAAGAGCCTGCACTGTTTTCACCAGCTGTGCAGTTCTCCTTAGAAACACCACATCTCTTAATTCTTCAGCCCTCTCGAGGCTCATCAGGCTGAAAGAGGGGAAACTAACTCTGTCACCTACACATGTTCAGCCATAGTGAGTAGAAACACTGTCATAGTGGACAAAGCACAGCCTGCAAACCAGGTGTGCCTCAGAGTTCTGCAACGTGGCCCAGGGCCATCCCGCTCTTTGAGCAGATACCAAACAAGTGATGGGCACATTGGAAACAGAGTGGATAGAAATTAGTAGGTGTGTGGCTCATTAAACTACAGCTCCCATTGTACGTCCCTCAACAGTACAGTGTCTATCTGCATATCTCCAGTATTTATTCTGTTGTCTAGCTGCAGCACATCCACCACTATAGCACTTGGTTTTGCTGTTTTCAGTAGTGGAGATTAAAATGGATTCCTACTGTAAAATAAGGGTGGTGCTGATAAGCAGAAGCAGACCAAAAATATTTTTATGGCTAATTAATAATTAGTGCATCTGGTATCCAGAGTAGCAGTTCATGCGTGTCACCAGAAAGTTAGTGAGGCCCTCTCTCCCATGGGATGGGAGTGAATATTGAATTGCCTCTCAACTGAAAGGAGTTTTTCTCTCTGTATGTATAGTATTCAAAGTGAGCTGAGTGAGAGTGCACAGTTAAAATCCTCAACAAAATCAATTTTGTTTTAAAGCCTGGTTCCCATTTCTGAGCTACTTGTGAGAGAGCAGCTGTAAGCCCTGTGTTTTCCAAAAGCAGAAACAACCCCTCAAGATTTTATTAGCAACCAAGAGCCTGAACTTTTTGACCCTTGATGCCCTTGGGACACTCACACTTCTGCTGACCCCTTTGAGGACCTAATGCAATCTGCTGCCAGTGAGGGACAACTGGCAGTCTTGTAGCCCCCTGTAGCGCACTCTCTTGTGGCTGGCATGTAGTCACGTGATGAAAGGTAACAGGTCAGTGACATCAGGCATACACATGGCCCTCCCTCCAGGGTCACTTGCAACAGCCAACATCTTTTAAGCCCTGACACTGCTGCTGGGCTCTTGCTACTTGCAAATGCTCTCTGAGGGGGAAAGAGGGACATGCATGCCATAGCTGTGAAAGGAAAACATTGTTTGCTTTCAGACCATTAACATTTCACTGCTATGTTGCTTTTGCCTGTCACCCCTGGAGACCCTACACTGGACCTTTCCCTGGGCACAAGCTACATGATTTGGATGGATTCAGCTTAATAGCTTGGAAGAAGGCAATGGCTCCAAAGATGAAGGTGAAATCTCAAATAACAGCTTGGGTTGAAAATCAAACCCAGATCCTTCTTTAAGATTTCGATGAGGATCCCCTTTCCTCCTCACACACTTCCCAACCCTCAGCAGGGCAGCAGCTCTTTTACTGCACAGGTCGGTGGTCCTACTTTTCCTCATTTCTCTTACCACCAGAATCCAATGAGACCCCACAGGTTCTGTCCGACTCCAACCCCATGGCCCCACTCCTGTGGTTTCCTCTATCCCTGCAGACCTACATAACATAACAAGTTCTGGTTTTCCCTTTGAACTGCATGACCATTGACCATGCAGCATAAGTGGATTGTGAAGAGGATCTTCAGAAAGTTTGGCAAGATGTTTGACTGCTTTCCCAGGCCACTGGAGCTCACCACTACCAACTGAGCATCTGCCCTCAAAGTCAGCTGAGGATTCTACGTGATGAGGAACCTCAGCTCCATCATGCCATCCATATACAGAGAACAGGTGGTTCACTGTGTCACAATTAATAGCAATACAGTGTTAATTCTGGAACCTAATGATTATATAATGGTGTGATTCCACAAGCCTTCTGTGCAACGAACTCCTGTTGACTTCAGTATGAGTTCTGCAAGCAGAGAGCTTTCAGAATCAAACTCTAAATGTTAATATTATTTCAATGCTGATCACTTTAGCAGAAACCGAGTTGTTTAGGGATTGTGAGCAGAGCTGAGGTAGAAGGCTTCCATTTTTTTTCTTATCTATCACTTGGAACTTAAAGCCATTTGTCATTCAGTTTGTATGAAGGAATGAACTTGTATAGTGGCATTCTAAACTATAGTGAAGGTCATTTGAAAAGCTTTTTTTAATCCATATTTTGAATCCTATGCTCCTGGGAGCTTTATAGCCCTTCCCTAGGGCTTTCCACTAGAAATCTCAAAGCATTTAACAAATATTATTGAATTAAGCCTCTCAAACTCCCTGGAAGGAAGTTATTACTAACCCCCATTTTATAGATTGGGAAACTGAGACAAAACTAACTTAAAGTGATTTGTCCATGATCACACAGTGAGTCACTGTCAGAACTATGAATAGAACCCAGAATTCCTGACTCTCAAGCCTGTGCTCCAGCCACTTGACCTTGCTGCTGCTTCAGACCATTGCCATTCCAGGTAGATTCGGTGCAATCCACTGTAGCAAGGAAAATGCAAAGTGGTGACCTCAAATTTTAAGTAAACAAAAAATGTCAAATATTTTATCTTAAAATGCATTTGTACAGCAAGATGCTACAGAGACTTGATCTAGGAGTAAGTTTTATGTTTGTAAAGCATTTTAGTTTCCCTTTTAATGTTTTAAATTTAACGCTCCCCTCACCCCCCTTCCAGCAGTAGTGATGGAACAGTTGAATGTTCCATTGCCTGAGCCAACTTCTCTTGTCCTAGGAAGAGGTGTCATAACAACTGTGCAATCTGATTGGGAGAGTTCTCAGAAAGAGCTTTCTTTCTGCTCTCAGAACATACCAGAACATCCTGCTGCTCTCCACATGCTTCAGCCTAAACCTAGACCAATTGCCCTCCAAATCTGGTTTTGATACTTACAAAAATTAAAAACAATGTTTTAGCAGGCGGCAGAGTTGCTCTCTAATTGCATGTTGCATGAGAAAAGAGAGACAACTGAACTGAGATTAAAGCTCCACTCATGGTAAAGATTAACTATTTAAAGCTTGCATTATTTCACAGATCATTTAGACCCTTCCTGACTGATGCAGAGGTTGGGCTATATGATCCTAGAGAAATTTTCAGTCATATCTCCTATGGGTCCTGTGGAATGTCCTGTTTTTAAACTGTATAACTACATAAACATTGCTGTTCTCCATAACAGTGTTTCCAGATCTGAAACTGATGCAGGTCCTGGTAGATGATTCAGCAACATAGGAAATGTCAGACTGGATCACTGATCCAGATTCTCTTTCTGACCATGGCCAGTGCCAGGTGCTTCACAAGAAGGTGCAAAAACTCTATAATGGACATTTATGGACTCACATGCCCATGGGATGCATTTCTTCCTAATTGCTGGCAGTTAATAGTTGACTTATGTCCTTCCTTGTGTTGGGTCTAATGAGGAAGGCATCGCCCCGTTCATTCAGTGACAATGTGTTTCTTCTGCTTTATGGACATGTTTGCTGCCTCTTGACTAATGTTTCAGATCTTGCCCTAACCATTATTAATTATATTGGGGCAATTAATAGTCATGCTGATTTCAATTAGACATACTTTACATTCCCTGCTTCCAATCCTCTTCTCATAGCAGATGACACAATAATCAAGAATGTGCAAATTAAATTTCATCTGTATCCAAGGCATTCTCCTCTCACACACACATTTTCTCTCACTCACTGGTTAGTTTTTTTTAAAAGAAACTCCATACAGTTCTGTTGGCCCATGCCTGTCCTTATGTGTTTTTTATGACTGATATTGGTTCAGGCTTTGCCCCATGCTATTCCCAGCCTGGTTTTAGGTGTTTCTAGTGAGGAGGCTTCCACTGTTGTTGTTATGTATTAATTAGATTAAAGTAGAGCCCCCCAAAAAGTGCTCACTCTTAAACAGTTTCCAAACACAAAAGAAGACACTGTCCTTGCTCTAAGGAGCTCCCAATATTTAAAACAAAGTCTCCCTTGACTTCTGCAGTGTATAAACCACCATGCTGAGAAATGTTTCCCCCGCCTCTGATTGAAAGGCTATATTGTGCTTTAACCCCAGCAAGTCTCCTTGGGAAGAAATGGTGTTCATCTTTCTGTTCAGTACTGAGGTTTTTTGTTTGTTTAACGCCAAAGTGTAAGTGGTCTGTGTAGACCATTAGCTGTCTGAGAGGAGACGATACTTCTCTATGGGTGAAATTCACCCCTTTGCAGAAGTCCACGGGAAGACCGATGCACTGCCTAGTCCTCACTTGAGCAGCACTTAGGCCTTGTGCTGACCCAGTACATAGGACTGAATTTCACTCAGTGTCTGCCCTCTTGAATCCCGCTTAGGAACTCTATGCTTAAGGTTTAAGGATGTTTCTGGGAGATGATGTAGTTCTTCTCTGTGGCCTTGTCTTCACTAGGAAAATGTGCTCTGCACACGAGTTAGTTAACATGAGGTAAAATCCTAGTGACATTAAGGCAGCGTCTTGTTTTCATTAGGATTTTTCCTCATGTTGGCTAATTTGAGTTGAGAACACATCTTTTTTCCTAGTGAAGGCAAGTCCTGTGAGGCTGATCCCATGCCCAGCAAAATCTGTGGGATTTGGATCAAGCCGTATATGCTTAAGGAGTAAGGATATTTCCAAGAGGGGACACAGTTCTTTCTCTGCACGTTGGGCTATACAAGGATATTCCAGTTACATTTTAGAGGTAGCAAAGGGAGTAAGCTGCCACTGCCCAGCAGAACCCAACCCACTATCCTCATTCAAAAAAGTGAATACAGATACTTCTGCACACACTAGAATGCAGCAGCAGTCCTCTTACCGCTAAGCAAACTTTCCCAGAGATGTGAAATAGATGCCTGCTATGTCTGAGCATTAGGGTTGATGCACCGCTCTCTTAAGTGGTGTCACTTTACTGCAGAAACTCAAGACACACTCTAAAGACTAAATGAAGCAGATGGTGCTTTGAACCCTGAGGATGCAGCATTATAGCAGCACAACAAAGGAAGCCCTATGTTCACTTCAACGTTATCAGTCTGATTTATGGGAGCTGCAGTGCGCAGCTTGTCGTGTCACTTCATAAACATGGTTAAGGCTTTTGTAGGAGCAGCTTAATTAGCCCCCTTTTATTTCTTAATTCCTGGAAGTGGTGGAGTGTGCTCGGCTGGCCTTGATGGCAGCAAGAATCCCCATGATTTATGCTCTGAGAAGTGGAGGTGAATTTGTTGCCATGGCACTCTAAGGTGTCTCCAAAACCTACAGCTCCTGTCCGCTGAATAGGCTCCCAGCAGCACATCCTAATTGCTGTTGTGCAGCACCAAAACAAATGATCAGAGATTTCCACAAAGACTATAATCAAAGGAGCATCTCTTGCTTTTTAATATGTGCTGAATGGGTTCATTTGTAAGCTTATTACGACTTCAGAGAGAGACGCTATTAGGACAATCATTAGGTGCCTGTGAAAATAGGAGGGTAAACCAGGACACATTCCAGAATAACCTCTACTGTAATATTTGTGCATTAAAAGTACCTACCATGCTAAGCAGCCATGTTCATTTTCCTGTTGCAAGTGCCATAAATTAAGGAACCCCCGCCCCAAAAAAGATAAACGAGGCACGTTCAAAATAAGGTCACGGTCAGGTTAAAAAAAAAAACCCACCAAAGGATCCTAGATGCCTGGAAAGCAGCAAACTGACCAGCACTGATCTTTTGTATCTCTATAGCGCTTGTTACCCTAAGGGATGCCAAAGCATTTAGGGGCCAAATCTTGAAGTCTTTATTCCAGTTGTACTCAATCTATACTCTTATTGTGTACAAAAGACTTCTTTGCTGGTTGTCTGGGAACCTTCATTGTACATTACACCAGCGGTTGCGTTACACATCTCTTTTAAGGGAAGGTGGAGAAGGGAACATTCAATAACTCATATATCTTAACATACCAAGATGAAGGGCCTAAATATATCAACTCCAGTTTATTTTCCTGGAAAACTTCTGAACCTGGGCGGTGGGCTTCAGTCATGGTTATCTATATATCTATTTTTACTTTCTTTCTGGACTAGAGTTAGAAATACCTGTAGTAAATCTTGTTGTGGAGAGGGGTTGTACCCTTGCCTAATTCAGGCCAGGTTGCTGTAATCAATTCCAGTTGTTTTTAAGACCACTGTCTCCTTGGCTTGTCATGGAGTAAGTTACAGGGGTCATTTACAGTGGCACTGAATCTTCTGTGCTTGCACACACAATGGATTTTATGGTATATTTGCTGGTTCGTGTCCTACCAATCAAATTCAAAGTCGGTGCCACCTCATTCACCTGAATCATTCTTCATTTCTTATGTCATATCTTAATTCTAAATGATTATCCCCTCAGGGGAGGGAGCTTGTCTGTGTTTTGTGGGGCTCCCAGAACACCTCTGGAGGGATAAATCTTACTAATACAGTACTACTATTAATAATAAAAGGGTATTTAGAATGTCAGAAAAGGTAAATACCAAAAAATTCTGACAATGTTATTTTTGTAATGAATTCATTCTGCCCGTGTTCAGAATGATCAAACTCATCCATTTGAACATGAAGGGTTTTTTTGATCCATAGTTGTTTTATTACAAAGATTTGGGATGGTGGCTAGCCTTTGCATTTCAGTCTTGGTTTCTCTATTTTGCTTTCACATCAGTATAGCCACCATCTAGAGTAGAGCGAGAAGCATGTGCTTCACTTTTTATAAATAGTTTATGTACTGAGAGTTGTGTTTATTTGATATTAAAAATTATGAAGACTATTAGTCCTCCAATTAACTAACCAAAGTTCTGTCTCCATCATTCTTGGCAATCTCTGCTGCTCTTCAGATCATAATTACAAATACATATCAATCCACTTCACTTTAAGTGTCCCATCATTGCTAATTCACTTGGTGTGCACTGGAATGGTGCTGATTGCAGGAACTCAGTTGGTTTTCATATGCAATGAATTTATTAGTTTCCATGCAGGCCTAGGTTTGAAGATCCCAGCCAAAATGTCTGTGTGCAACTGGGAATCCTGGCACAATCTATAGAAAGACCAAGGACTTGTTGGGGGTGTATTCCTTTCCTGAAGCATGTGTATAATTCCCAGCAACAGTACGGTAATAGGAAGGTATACATGCATATCAAGGGGCGAATAGATCCCTTGGTTAGTGTGGCAAGCGCACCTCCTTTCCTCCTTAATCTGGAGAAGGGAATTGAAATTGCCCAGTATATCCCATGCTATGAATAGGAAGTTGGCATCTTACTCCAGTGAGATATGTGTGATGATATTCAGAGCACTCCAACAAGCTAAAGAGCCAAAGATCTTTCTAAATAAGGCAATGTATGTGGTCTGTTTTTTTGGCTTTTTGTCTGATAGTTCTCCAAGGGGTATGAAATCTGCTTATGGCTCCAGCTAGCAACTCCTTGGCTCAAAGGCATGTGCTGTGTATTGCATGCAGGACACTACTGCTCAACAATTGGGCTGAATCATCAGTTAATTGTTCTTGAGGTTGTTACCGGCACAGAGGGCCCGAGGGGGCAACAGCGGGGTTCGTTGTCCGGTGTGCTTCACGCCAATGAACACACCAGGGTGGAGAAGCAGACAAAGTTTATTCAAGAGCTCTGAATAGGCACTAGGAGACCAGCATGTCTCAAATCAAGTGCCCTGAGACAAGCAGTTTTTCCCTTTTTATTCCTTCCCTACCTCCTCCCCCTTCCTCCCTCTGCAGAAGTTACATTAAACGACCTTGGCTGTGAAGCTTTTTCGCACTGTTCCTTTCTGCAAGTAATCTTGTCCTTCAGCTAGAAGCATGTAGGTTCCCCTTATCACTACCGCTTCCCAGCTGCTGGCCTGTGAGGTTAGTAAACATGCAGGGGCTTTGGTTCACTTTGGCCTAGAGCAGGAAGGCTTCATCGACTCTCATAGTCTTCCACCTCCCCGAGTTACCTAGGGTGATGCCTAGTGACACCAACAAGGTGAAGGTTTCATTGTGGAGTGCTGATGGTGGGTCAGTTAAACTTGGGAGATGGTTTGGTTCTGTTTGTTCTGATTATGGTAGTGCAAATAGACTGGAGTTAGAGAAACTTTGGAGATGCCCCTCTTGTTCTTTTGGGGGATTTGGGAGGGACATGACCACAGCCCTATGTTCGCATGAATGTTTTTGGGTCTACACAGCTTTCCATCATAAATGGTGTTTGTTTTTACCTCCTCCTGGTGGAAACCGTTAAAAACAAAAAGTGACTGCCCTGTTCCGTAGCACTGTTCTGTATTAAAGCAGGTAACAAGAGCGTGGGGTTCCAAAACCCCTGCCAGAAAATGAGTCTGTTTATTTGAGGCTTTTTGGGGGGAGGAGGGCAGAGGGCATTTGCATAGCTGTGCTAGGCAGAAGAGTCTGTGGCTCGTAGTGTACTCCCTTTTGATTGCCTATTTGTCTTAAAAATCAATGATTTCCCCTCCCTCTGGCCTGAAAAGTATCAGGGATTTAAGAGATTAAAATTCATGGTTTGTGGTGCACAAGGTTGCCACGGCAACTGCCCTATGTATTTTTTTGGATGCATTACTGCATCTTGCAAACAGTCATCAGCTCGGCAAGATACTGAGGCATTTACTCCAAACCAAAGAAGCCTGAATCATTAGAGGGAAGGGGAGCAGAGGAGAGTGTCAAGGAGTCAGTCCCTATAAAAGTGAGATCTGTATAGGCTAACCGAAGAAGTGGAGGAGCATTTGTATGTGATGTCAAGCGCTCTAAGTTTTGGGCGTCCCTAGGAAGCACACAGAGCATTTCTGCACCCAGGAGTACCTGGAATTATGATATGTCATGTCTTGTTGCCTTTAGAGCCGTTGGGTTAAATTCACTCCTGATGCAATTCTAGTAACGTGCACCCAGGGTGAATTTGTTCTGTTCTTGAAGGCCAACATTTTCAAACCTGGGTGCCCAAAGTTAGGATCTAAATCTATATTTAGATACCTAAATAGATGTCTTCCATGAAAAGAAAATGTTCTCCAGAAAATGTAATGAATGGGCCAGATCCTTTCTCAAGGAAAGGACAGAAACATCGGTGGGCCTGGGGTTGGAGTCAATGTGGTCTAGGGAAGTAGGGTGCTGTGCTGTATGTCAGTATCTCTGGGTTCTGTTCCTGACTCTACCACTGTCCTGGCAAGACCTTTCCTCTCTCTCTGTCTCAGTTTGCTCATCAGTAAAATGGGGATAATGATATTTATCTTCTTTTGTAAGGCACTTTGACAGAGTGGGAGTAGCCTAAGGCTGTAAGCTTCCCTGCAAGGGCTGAATTGGGGAGATAACTAATTAAGGACTGGGTGATTAACCAGTTAATAAGGGGATTCTGCTCATCAGTTAGGGATGGTTAAAAGCGGGCGGGGGAAGGTGCGAGGAAAAGGAAGGGCAAAGAAACCCAGGATCTCAGAGGGGTGAGGTCTCCCCGCTATCTCTCGCCCTGTACCTAGGGAATAGGATGAAGCTTGGGGAAAGACTTTGGCTGTGGGGACACAAAACTGCACAAGACTTTGTAAATAAAGCACACTGTGGTGAACCTACATAGGTGTGAGCACTGCTTGCAAAGCGAGATGCAGGGTGTGGTGAAGCATACCCTGTGAAAAGTCAGGGCTTGTCTGGGATATTCCCCTTCCGGTGTAGGAGAAAGGCCATAAAGGAAAGTCACCCCGAAGGCACAGTGGAGCGGGCACCATGGAAGAACTTGTGCACGGGGTAGTTGAACAGCAAAAGAAGTTACAGAAAACTCTACAGGAATTTCAACAGACCCAGCAGCAGGAGAGACAGTCCTTGTTGTCCTGGCAAGTTGATTTTAGGCCAATCAGAGGTACAACAACAGTTCTTGGAGAAGCTGGTGTGCCCCCCAATAGGGAATGATAACAGAATGATAAGCCTGGGACAGTGCAAAATGAGCCCAACAGATGACCCCCGATGCCTTTTTGTTATCGTTTAAGAGGGTAGCTTCAGCAGCGGGCTGGGAGAAGAGGGTATTGGCCTTCTGATTGACTTCCTACCTCTCGAGAGAAGCATAAGCTAATTATATGGCTGAGTATGATGCTGTAAAGGTGGCCATTTTCAGTATTGCCAACCACAAATGTTCAAAAATAATGTTAGGCTCCCCCAAAATCATGAAATTGGCTTTTAAATCATGAGATTATGTAAAATAATAGATCTGTTGTTCTTTTTATTTGCCCTCTGCTTTTTGAACCTCTAGGGTGCACTGGGGTCCTATTTTGAATCTTTCTCTACAGCTGCGAGGGCTTGAAACATACTTTTTCTTTAAGAATGAAGACTGAAATCATCACATATCCATTTAATTGCAGGAGCTGGGGCTTTAAGGAAAACAATTATCAGGAGACTCATGATGAAATCATGAGAATTAGCAACACTGCATTTTAGACGGGATGGGTCTGTCTGCAGAACAATATAGGCAGAAGCTTCAAGCTGTAGAAGACCTACTGTAAATAGAGCACACTATGGTGAGCCTAGACAGGAATGCTTACAAAGTGAGATGCAGGGCTGTGGGAGCATGCTCTGTGACAACCACTTTGAGATCTTTGTGTGAAAAGTATTATGTAAGAGCTAGGCATCATTGTTATTCATTAAACTCCACTCAGGGCTTCCTAGCATTGAGCATGAGTGCTGGGGTGATTAGTTGATGTTTCCCTAGTGCTTTGGAAACATAAAGCAAAAATTATACATATTATTTATATTCCAGAGCTGCTGCTATTTATTACACACACACCCCTAAGTGTTTCAACCCAGTCCCTACTCTCTCTTCCCCATGTTCCCTAATGATTCAATCCAAATGATGGAACACTTGTGACGAGTTTCTGGGACAAGGCATTACATGGTGACTTTGTTGCAGAATTCTGACTTGATTAATAGTAGAAAGACAGGAACCAGGAGAGACCAAGGCCTGCTGAGCTGTTGCCCAGAGTGCTGTGCTTGTGAAGGAAACAGTGAGGACAGCTTTAGTTGTAGCTCAGTTTCAATTAAAATCATAGGGGGATTGGGGTGGTGTTTAATATTTAAGAAGAGTCTATCAGGTTAATGTTTTAAGGCATCAGTGTGCTCCTAGGGACCTCACAAAATTAGCTGTGCAGAGCAGTTAAATGCCATCAGGCAGTGCAGCAAGTTCACTTGGCCTCAGTGTTGCAAGGGGAGGCAGTTGTCACAGGAAATGGGCCTGTATTACAGTGACAATTGCATTTTAATGCAACTAAAGAGGAGCTAGATTGACTGTAATTTAGTATCTAGTTCCATGGCCTTGTGCAGTCCTCTCAATGCTGCTCCATGGGGGCCAATTGTACTTACACAGTGCACTCTGGAATCTAATTGGATTTACATGCAGTAATGTTTTCATAGCACAGTGATGACTCTATGTAAGCGCCATAAAATTCCAGTGCAATTAGTTATTTATACAGTGGCTACAGTTACAGGATAATGCATGGGGCTGATGGCCCATGCAAGCTCCAATACTATCAAAATACCATAGGGTTCACCTTTTTTCGAAGCCTTCCTGTCAGGCAGAGTTAGTGAGGGTTTAAGATTAAACTGGGCCCAGATCCACCAAAATATCTCCCCTTCCTTTTCCACGGGGAGATACTGACACTGACCTCTTGCAAACATCCAGAAGGCACGTGACCCCTAGCTGCTGCCTGCCCCTCGAAGGGGCATGTGGACCTGGTGTGTGTATCCATTTCCCTACATTCTGCAGACAGCACATGTGGTGGGAAAAAGGCCTGGCAACAGCTGGTTGCATTGATGATCAGGATGCCTTGTCACCGCATGACCCAAAAGCCAATCACCTGGTCTTTAACTCTGCTCTATGAAGTGTCTAGGACTCAATGGAATTCTACATGGCCCAGATCTATTTTCTCCACCCTTGTGATCTTCATAGGTTTCTTGCTTCACTTACTGCCCTTCCCCAAAGCAGCCACTCCCACACACCCCTGACCCCTCTCTCTCTTTGCTCTGGCTCTCTTACTGTCCTCCAAGGGGTGTGGCAAAAAAGGGTGTGACGGGTTGAATCACAGAAACCTCCTTGGGAACTGCCAAGTGATGTGCCAAGACTACTTCTGCCCCTGTTTTCCCTGCCAGCTCACGACTCCAGCACCCTGTCTTGTTGAGCCAGACACGCCCGTCTGCTCCAACACAGACCCAGGGTCTGAATTACGTGCCCCAAAGCTGCAGACTTAACTGAAAGCAGCTTACAGAAGTGTTCCTGTCTTTAACACTCAGATGCCCAACTCCCAGTGGGGCTAAAACCCAAATAAATCCGTTTTACCCTGTATAAAGCTTATACAGGTTAAACTCATAAATTGTTCACCCTCTATAACACTGATAGAGAGGTATGCACAGCTGTTTGCCTCCCCCCCCCCCAGGTATTAATACATACTCTGGGTTAATTAATAAGAAAAAGTGATTTTATTAAATACAGAAAGTAGGATTTCAGTGGTTCCAAGTAGTAACAGACAGAACAAAGTGAATTACCAAGTTAAATAAAATAAAACACGCAAATCTAAGCCTAATACAGTAATACAATTGAGTACAGATAAAATCTCACCCTCAGAGATGTTTCAATAAGTTTCTTTCACAGACTGGACTCCTTTCTAGTCTGGGTACAATCCTTTCCCCTGGTACAGCCCTGATTCCAGCTCAGGTGGTAGGTAGGAGATTCCTCATGATGGCTCCCTCCCTTTGTTCTGTTCCACCCATTTATATATCTTTTGCATAAGGTGGGAATCCTTTGTCCCTCTCTGGGTTCCCACCCCCTCCTTCTCAATGGAAAGACACCAGGTTAAAGATGGATTCCAGTTTAGGTGACATGATCACATGTCACTGTAAGACTTCATTACCCACTTGCCAGCACACACGTATACAGGGAGACTTACAAGTAAAACAGAGCCATCTGCAGTCAATTGTCCTGGTTAATGGGAGTCATCAAGATTCCAAACCACCATTAATGGCCCACACTTTGCATAATTACAACAGGCCCTCAGAGTTATATTTCATATTTCTAGTTTCAGATACAAGAGTGATACCTTTATACAAATAGGATGACCACACGCAGTAGCTTATAAGCTTTGTAATGATACCTTACAAGAGACCTTTTGCATGAAGCATATTCCAGTTACATTAGCATATTTTCATAAAATCATATAGAGTGCAACGTCACAAAGGGTTTAATATATGAGTTTCCCAGTGTTTCCTTAACCCATGGGTGGGCAATCTTTTTGGCCCGAGGGCCACATCTGGGTGGGGAAATTGCATGAGGGCCATGAATGTAGGGCTGGGGTGTGGGAGGGAATGCAGTGTGCAGGAAGGGGGGCTCATGGCAAGGGGTTGGGGCACAGGAGGGGTGTGGGATGTATGAGGGGGCTCAGGGCAGGGGGTTGGGGTGTGGAGTGAGGGAGGGGGCTCAGGGCAGGGGGTTGGGGTGCAGGAGGGGTGCGGAGTGCTGGAAGGGGCTCAGGGCAGGGGGTTGGGGTGCAGGAGGAGTGTGGAGTGCGGGAGGGGGCTCAGGGCAGGGGGTTGGGGTGCAGGTGTGGCAGGGGGTTAGGGGGCTCAGGGCGGGGTTTGGGATGCAGGAGGGGTTTGGGGTGCGGGCTCCAGCTCGGCGCCGCTTACCTTGAGGGGCTCTGGGGTTGCAGCGGCATGCAGCGGAGCTAAGGCAGGCTCCCTGCCTGCCCTGGCCCCGTGCCACTCCCGGAAGTGGCCAGCACCATGTCCCTGCGGCCCCTGGGGGGGGGAGCAGAGGGCTCCGTGCGCTGCCCTCGCCTGCGGGTACCTCCCCCGAAGCTCCCATTGGCTGCGGTTCCCCATTCCTGACCAATGGGAGCTGCTGGGGGCGGTGCCTGCAGGCGAGGGCAGCGCAGGGACGTGGTACCGGCCATTTCCGGGAGCGGCGCAGGGCCAGGGCAGGCAGGGAGCCTGCCTTAGCCCCGCAGCACCAAGGGGGATGGCAATCCCGTGGGCCGGATCCAGCCCGCAGGCCGTAGTTTGCCCACCCCTGCCTTAATCAAAGACCCTTCCAGGGAACTGAGCTCAAAGCAAAGGTTTGGGGGTGAGGGGGAAGCAGATCAGGGAAACTTGCTGCAGTGGTGTGAGGAGTTGTGTGACATGATAGGACAGTGTGTCGAATGTGTACGCGCTCACCAAGATGAGGCAGGGTGGCCTTGGGATCGAGCCTTCAAAACAAGGAGGCTTGGCATCATCCATAACTCTGACAACCCCTGTGTTTCTCCCAGAAACTCTAATTAAATCTCTTCCTGCTTGAGTCTCAGTTAGGCCCCATGGTTTTACACTTGCTGTAATTTGCCTTAATGACTAAATCATAGCGATTAACCTGAAAGAGTCTGTTTGGCAGGGACTTTCTGCCCTTCCAGACCACAGAGTGAAGGTGGAGCCTGGCTCTTGTCTGTCATCTATCACTTTCTTTCATCTCTAGTGCCACAGCACCTGCTGCTATCTACTGACACATCTCAGTTTTTCCTCTGTGTAGTATTGTAATTCCTTTAAAATATTGTGACTTAAGAAAATATAAAATTTCCCCTCCCACGCAGGCCTCTGAAGACTTATAGCGGTGTAAATATATGCATCCGCAGCAGGAATAGGAATCCTATCAGTCTCATTATTTTCTTAATGATAGGTTTATATAGCATAGCGACATCTCCAAACTAAAAGTTAGAGCCATCTTCTCTGCCAAGCGGCACCTACCCCTATGCTTCTGGCAACATGTGGAGTGAGAATGTGAAGAAATATGCCTCTCAAACATGTGCAGCATTAAGGATGGAGCTTCACAAGAAAAGAGAGAGTGTGTGAGCCACTGAGGAACAGAGAGAGAGTGTGTGTGAAAGCGGAGGGAATAATGCAAAAGAATGTGAATATTAATTACATTTTAAAATTAATTTGCTTCAACCATATTGAGCCCCTTTTGTGTTCACTTTCCACAAGTATTAAATGATAATTTACTGGCAGAAACCTTCACAGATGGCAAATCTCAAAGTCATGTACACAAGTATTTTTGGAAAACCGATTTTAAATTTGCACATTTGAGTATGCACCTTCATCCAGTCAGGGAACAGGAAATAGCCCTGTATGATTTATCTGGCCACTCACAGCTAAGCAGCCCATCTTGGGTTTAGAAAATCTGTGATCAAGCCACAGACTAAAAACAATTTTGAAAAGATTAATTTGAGTTACAGTGATGCCTAGAGGACCCGATTGAGGATCAGGGTCTTATTGCAGTAGGTGCTATCCAAACAATTATAAAAGGCAATCCCTCCCACAGAGCGCTCACGGTCTCAGATTATGACCAGTTTAAACAGGTGGATGCAACAGGTGAGAGGGTGAACAGACAAAGTGAAAGTAAAATAAGCTGTTTTCATAACTGTAGTCTCACCCCCACCTGTGCAAAAGATGTTTACTTACATTTGAACAATTAAGAGATCAGAGGAAGTTGTGATCTGCTTGCAGATACTACATGAGCAGAAATGAAAAGGTTAAATTCACTGAAGAAATGTGTTGTGAATTATTTGCACAGCTCTACTATGTAAGTCTGAGTATCTGCGTGTCTGACTAGGTCTATGTCTTTCTGCATACACTTGTTTTTATAAGGCTTTTTATTCAAGTATCTCAAAGCATTTAACAATAATTAGTATCATTATCCCCCTTTCACAGATGGTGAAACTGAGGTACAGAGAAGTGAAGTAATTTGCCCAAGTATGCATGAAAAGTCATTTGCAGAATCAAGGCTAGACCCCAAAAATCCCATTCTGCTTCTCTAATAACTAGACCACACTTCATACAGAGACATTCTACAGCTACTTCTCTGTCTCTTTCATTTTCCCAGTAAATGGCCTATAAAGTTAAAGTTACTGCAGATTAAAGTTTGCATAAATATCCTGTAAAATACTGAAAGTGCTGCTGCTGTTAAATCTAATACTGTAGAAGGGTATGTGTGTGTAGTGGGTGTGGGTTTGTATAGATATATGTAGATATGGTCTGTGGATATTTAAACCACCCCAAAGAAATTGGATGCTTTGCAGGGTGCTAAAAGCCTTTCATTATTGCTAATGTGCACCAAATTAAGGATGCAATTAGACGAAGTGTATGTATTCATCAGGATGGTATGTTTTTATAAATGGTTTATTCAACATGATTGTTTTTTATTGACTGTTGCAGTAATTGAATATTTCTTTCTTATAGAACAAGCTTGGCCAATAAAAGATATATGAAGTGCACCGCTCATTAGAGGTCAGAAAAGAAATTGTGCTTGAAGCCTCAAGAGCTATATAGGTGACGTTTTTAAATTACTCTTCTGCAACCCAACAGGCTTTCTCCAGCATCTGTTATGTATGTGTCTGCTGTTCTTCCGAGAGGAATATTTCTGTTCTCATAAGAGAGCTTCATGGAAGGTACCAACAGGTTATAGTGTGTTTTCTTGGTGAGAGATTCACCTGTCATAGGGCTGGATTCCCTAACTAAATCCAGCCCACTTTGTGCTACTAAGGTGGCATAAATGGGCTGGAGCCAGGTAACAGAGAATTCCTATGTCAGCGGGGAACTCCCTGCTGGTGCAGATGTGCTGAATCCAGTCATTGTGCCTTTGGGCCTCCCTCCCTCCCTCCTACACACACACCCACACACCTGGGTAAAGGGGGTATGCCTGGCCCGTTGTTAGGGTAGGGATATGTTGGAGCTACCCTATACTACATCAATCCTCCACTGATGTAAAGTCCTTATCCTACATTAGTAATGTACCTTAGAGCTGCCTGGAAGCAACTCCAAGAGGCATCAGAGCCAGGGCTGGTTCTGGGAATTCGGGCACTGGCTCAGGAGAGAAACTGGCCCATAATGTCCAATTCCCTTCAAAGGCTAAACGGCAATGGGGACGGGCTTGGAATATTCATTTCTGAGCTGTTGATACCACCCAGAGGGCACAATCCCTATCAAGACACCATTGTGCTGGGTGCTGCACAAGCATACATGAAGGCAGAGGGCATACATGCTCCTTACGATCTAAGGAGATGAGTGACACATGAAGAGTGGAGGACAGAGGAGCTGATTTGTAGTTGCATAGATACATTTGTAGTTTTTAAACTGAGTACAAATATGTAAAATAGGTGTGAATTCTCCCCACGCACACCTTAAGCCATCAGTAATAGGCTAATTTTTATTGGAGTCAGAGCACATGAGAGTCTTGAGGAAGAATTTAAAAGGGGAGGGAAGGGTGGCCTTATGGAACAGTTCAGGGAGGGTATTCATGCTTGAGGAAAATACAGAGATGTCTGCACAAGATGGGTGCACAAGGTATGGGACAATGTTATAAGAGATTAATAGAGAAGCAGGGAGAAACCAAGTTCTGAAGGACCTTAAGATGAGTGCCCATGCTTGAATTTATTTGAAGTAGTGAAACAGAGGGCGCCAGTAGAGGGATTAATGAGGGGAATGATCTACTAAATGATCTGGGCACGTGTGTTTTGAATGGACTCGCGGGGACGATGTGGAAGTTACAGTAATCAAAGCTGAAGATGATGAAGACCTGAATAAGAATTCTGACTGGTTGGCAGATCTTAGAGATGTTGTGGAGGAAGAAGCAGCGGGAAGATTTGGACGTGGCCTGGCTCTGCAGGGCAAGAGAGCGCGCGCGGTCGAAGCTGAACACCAGGCTACAGACTTGAGTGATAGGAAGGACTGTGACAGTGAATGGGAGTGTGGAAGGAGATTTTCAGAGGAAGAGATAAGGGGCTGACTTTTGGTCATGCTGAAGTTTAAGGTGGTGGCGAGACATGCAAGAAGAGATGTGAGACAGAAAGAGATGTGGAGCTGGAGGGAGGGAGATGGAACAAATTTCAGTATTTCAAATGCAGTGCATTTTTCCTGGCTAGTCTGCTTCTTTGTGAGCTTCACCACCACATCGTAAGATACAGTTCCTAGAGGGGGAGACAGGAAAAAAAAGTAGCACGCATATAAAAGTAAAACACTTTGAAACCATGAAACCACATTTTGAATAAAGGCAAAAGTGTCATGTAAATGGGAGAGTTGGAGTTTGGACAAATTAAGGAAAGTGTCTCTTATACACTGACTTTTGGAGATCTGTCTATTGCTTAATTAGAGGATCATGTAATAGGAACCCCTCTCCCACCCCGCAGAACTGAACCTTTTGTATATTTAGGAGACTAAGACATTTCTATGGGGTATAATAAAACATGGGGCCAGATTCTGACTGCATTGGTGTAAATTTGGAATAATTCAAAATGCATTGTGTGTGATTAAAAAATTAATGACTTTCAGTGAGTCAAATTACTGATAGTAGTTCTAATATCAGTGATTTTATCATAGGAACCTGTAATCAATTATCTTCCACTAAAAACCTCAGCTTCAGTCAATATACAGTAGTTGTCATTAAAAAGTCAGCGGTTACCACATGGAGTAATTAGAAATCCCCCAGTTACTTAAGTACAGAGCAGTACTGCAGATACCCAGTGTTACAACACAGTGGTAAGTGCAGAGGCTCAGTTCAGTGGTGTGCTCTCTGGTGACACAAACCAGTTGTAAAGACATCTTACCTGTCTGGATAAACCAGGATTATGGTTGATTTACATTGCTGGAGCATTCCAAGCAGACAAACACCCTGGGGTTTTTAATGGTGAGCTCTTTTCAGATTGGTGTCTGTAACAGAGATTTGAAAGGGCTCTGTAAGTTAGAGTTTGAGGCTCCCTGCAACTGCAGGTTGTAGAACTGCAACCTGAACCCAACACTGACCCTTTCTCAGTGGGGTGATGGTGTTTGAAGGATTTGCATTGATCTCAAATGACAGACAGATGGTGGCTCTGATATATTCTGTTCATGGCTTCACCAGCAGAGACCTTGCACTGTTGCCGCCGATTCGTAAGTGTTTGAACATGAGTTGAAGGATTTTTTGAATTTTTAAAGTCACACACTGTGTGTTCCCCATCTCGCAGCAGTGCCAAGTTGGCCCTCTTGGTTTTGTTGTTTTGCTTTGTCTGTAAAGCCAGGTGGTACTGAGTACTTGCAGAGGTGAGTTCAGAGCCCAGACTTGGCACCAGCTCTGAGGGTGTTGGCTGCCTTAGTCAAACTAGAAAATATCCACCTGTCAGAGCTCAGTCACTAAACATTTTTGCTGCCGTTGGCAACCGCCTGTTCCGACTTCATGTGACAGCTGGCCCTGGCAGTCATGTTTTCAAGTCTTGAATACTCATTAGATATGGAGTCTGGCTGCCCTACTCAGCAAAAAAATGCTATTGCATGCAGAATGGGCATAAATTTATTAGGAGCAAGGTATGGAATTGTCAGTTTAGGTTTAAAAGAAGAATAGGCTAGATCCTTGGCTGTAATAAATCAGCAGACCTCTGAAGAATTCACTTCTTGGGCAGTAGGTAAATATAGATGGGGAAAGTGAGACAGGGAGGTGGCGTGGCTTACACAAGTCTATTCAACATGTCAATATTAGAACTGGCATTAGACTCACGAGTTCCTGGTTCCAGTCCTGTGCTTAGACCACTAGGCCATGCTTCTGATGGGGTCTGTGCTGTGACAGAGATGTTTGTAAAGTAGAGTGGCTGTGGCTACAATACAGCGAGGTTTGATTTCCCACTTATCTCTTTTTCTTCTGGAGTCATCATAATTTAGAGGGCACGGGTAAGCATTGAACTTGCAAGGTATTAAAGGGTTCCCTGGTAATTTTCAGGGCCTGCATGATGTGATGATGTTTCTTCATAACTTGTGTCACAGCATCATGACTTTGTGTTGTGATGTGTACTTCAGGGTGCCATTCAGTCTGGGGGCTGCTGAAGCACCAATGTCCTGTGGCAGGATGGCAAATCTGTCTAATCTATCTCTCGCGTGGCCCTCACCACCATAACATCGGAGTTTCAAGAGAATTGAAAGCTTACCTTCCTTCCTAATGAACCTAAGAATTCCCCTACTCCCTTCCCTCCTACACTGCCCAAGAATACCTCTTCCCATGATATCCAGAGTCAGGGCACTAACCCCCCTGGGAATCTTAAACCTCACCCTTGTAACCTTAGATGACCCACATGGACAGCTATCATTATCCCTCCCCTCCCACACACACACATTTGCTCTAGGGATTAAGCCATTATTGTGCTAGGTGGTAAAACATCTCCATGGTCCTGAGGGGAGCATCGTTGATCTTAATAACTGGGTAGATGTTCGCATCTCTCGGCACAGATTGGTACAGTACTTTCAGTTTTCCCATCAGTGTGGAATTGGATAAATACTCCTCTGTCAATGTCATGAAATGCATCCATAAGGATAGCCAGAAAAGAGATGGAAAAGTTTGGGAGCCAGTGTGCAACCTTGTTTGGTGCCATTGGTGACTGGAAAGGGGTCCAATATCTCACCATTTTCCACCACTCTGGCCATCATCCTATCATGGAAGGACCAAATGGCAGAAATGACATTTTTGCAGAGCATCCAAAGATGAACAAAAGAGTCCACGGTCCCTCACAGTTCACGAAGTCAAAAGGTTTAGCTAAGTCAATGAACCCCATGTTGAAGTTTTGCTACCTAGGGAATATGTGGTCACAGAATGCTACAATTGATGAGATTACCCATTACACAGCTAAGGCCCAGCTCTGCAATTGGAATGCTGTCACACCTCCTATGGAATGATAGGGGCGTTAGACATTTAGCTTAGTGCTTATTTTATCAGGCAGTCATGCTTACAACACTTTTGCAAGGTTGTGAGACATGGACAACATGTTGCCACCACATTAGGAAACTTGATCAGTTCCATATGCACTATCTTTGGTTTGTTTGCAGGGTCAAATGGTAGAACAAGATTGGCAATATCTAAATCCTTAATTATTGTCGGATGTCTGGCATTCAAAGCATGCTCATAAAAGCTCAGCTAAGTTGGTCTGGCATCTCATTCCTATGGCTGACTCAAGAATACCTAAGGCCATATTTCCTGGTCAGCTAAAGTAAGGCACCCGGTCTCATGGTAGCCAGTACAAACAATATAAAGACACACTGAAGGCAAACTTGAAAACTTCTCAGGCTGACACCAGCAACTGAGAAGCAACAGCCCATGACAGAGCAAAGTGGCATCAGGTCTCCATTAACTGCTTTGACGCAAGGTCCATTAACACCTTATGGATAGCACAATGCAAGGAATACAACAGCCTGCAATGGACACAGGCAATCTTGTCTGTCCCACATGTAACTGTGTTCGCAGTTCTTGCACTGGTCTGATCTTGCATATACATGCTCACCTACAGCAGTTGCTGAATCCTCGTACAGCGACATTGATGTGAGACTCCATCAAGTCATTGTTGAGTGGAAGAATCACTTTCCATAGCAGTCAGTAAATCAGTCTTTTAAGAAATATATAGCCCCTGATTTTCAGGGCCACCCCAGCTTCTGTGTGTTGCTCAAGCAGCACAAAGAGGCTATAAAGCTAACTTAACTGGTCTCCTGAAGATTCTCTCAGTGTAGGGGAAATCCCAGGGTGGTACAGGGCCACATGCCACTCTCTGCATACAGGAATCCAGAGAGAAAGGAATTGTGCATGTGCCGTAGCACCTTTGCTTTTTCAGGCGTGTGTGTGTGTATACGTTCGTGTGAGTGTACACTGCAGAAGTCTCTGTTCTACTACAAAGACAGGAAGGGACTAATTTAATTTTTTAAGTAGTCAGATGCTGTGCAGCAAACAAAAACACTATGTGAACTCTGTTGTTTACCTGAGGCAGCCCCTTGCTGGGAGAGCAGCCTGTCAAGGGCTTCTCTGAGCAGCTTTGCTAAAGCAAATCAGTTACCATGGTCACGGAGGGAAGGACCATGGTGCGGCAATACGGCAGCTTCAAGTTCTGAGGATTAGTAAAAACAACAAGGGAGCGAAAGGACAGGATTTATCACTGGGTCTGTGAAAATTGTTCCTCAAAACCTTGGATAATGTGTGTTGCGGGGGTTCCAACAGGTTCAATTCAAATATAGTAGGTAATTGGAGGCAGGTTTTTTAGGAGCAGAGAAGGGTAAAGAATCTATAGGCTCCATTCCAGTTAGGAGTGTACTTCAGGGAGCCAATGTGCACCCATGTGTTTGCACACATGTGCATGCACTTCCATGAGCTGTAGCAACTGTAATGCTTTTGGCCTTAATAGGAGCTTCATTATTATTATTATTTGCCTGTGCCATTGGGATGCTGGGTGATGTACCCACCTATGTGGAAATACAGTCACCTTGTCACACTGTAAGCCACTGGTCCCCAAACTGTGGGGCATGCCCCCCTGTGAGAAACGTTCAGGGGACACGATAGGGCCAGCCCCCGGGGGCTGGGGGAGCAGGAAGGGAGCACCACCTAGCCTTGCTCTGCCCCCTGCTCTGCTCTGGCCCCAGCCATGGCCCTGCTCCCAGCCCTGACCATGGGCTGCACTCCCAGCCCAGGTTCCGACCATGGCCCCACTCCTTACCGCAGCTACGGCCCCTCCTCACCACGGCTCCCGACCACGGTTCCCGGAGGGTGGGGAGGCAGACAGGTTCCATTACAGATTTGGGGACCACTTCTGAAAGCTCTTTGGGGCAGGGGTTGTCTTCCTCTGTATTCTAACAGCAACCACTATAAGGGAGCCCTGGTTGGGCCTCATGGCCTGCTGCAGTGTAAATGCTAAATAATAATAAATTACTGCCAGGGGAGCTTGCAATCTACTTCACACATGGAGTCGCACAACCAGTTCAGCTGTGTTTGTATTTTCCTTTACGAACAAATCCTGCCACATCTGTGTCCATGGGCTCTGCCTGCAACAGAAGTGTGCAGGACAGCGTGTGGGGCACCAGGACTTCAGTGGAGCTATGGCAATTTACACTAACAGAGAATAAGGCCCTCTGCCCCCAGCCTGAGTAAATAGGCCGTAGGAAGGAATCAGTGGATGCCAGACCAGTGATCTGTGAATCCTGCAGGCTGATCCTCATAGTCATGGATCTAAGATCCCCACTCCCACTTCTCCTTTAGCTTCTAAAATCTGCCAGGAACATTTCTTCATCTCTGTTCCCTTTTCTCTGAAGAATGAGCCTATACAGAATGGACCTTCGTGGGATACAGGCATTGCAAACCCTTTGAGTGGGCACCACACTCCCTGTGCTCCACTTCCATATGGTTGTGTGGAGTCAATTGCGCTATGCGATTTATGCCTGCGGAGGATATGGCTGAGGATTTGCTGGTTAGTGCAGGATTCTTAGGCCATGTAGTCAGAAGTGCACAGTGCCCCACGTATTGGTAGAGAGTTTGGCAGGATAAAGGGCTGAAGGTTCATTTGCACAAGGATTATTTTTGTTGCTCTGCTTTATGAGCAAGGGATTGTTTCGATCTGTTGCAATCTTCACCTTCCCTCCCCCATTCCAACCCCCACACTCTGGGGAGAATATGCCGGATATTAGCAGTGATCATTACCTCCTATTAGCCTGTATCATGGTACCTTGTTCAGGTAAGAAATGAGCCCTTCTGTGTAATGAACTGCATAGGGCCTTGGGGAAATAGAAGGGGAAACTGGCTTATGTCACTCAGGTAACAGGAGTATGTGCTAAGGAAGCATTGTTGTTTTGCAGGAATAATTGGATCGAGCAGCCTGGAGACCATGGAGGGGGATTGTCTGAGCTGCATGAAGTACCTGATGTTTGTTTTCAATTTCTTCATATTTGTAAGTGTTCTGGAAATCTCTACCCCCGCATGCTCTCTTTTCCACCGTGCCGCATCACTAAGTTTCTGTCAGTCTCTAGCTCCCTGGTATTCTCCTTAGATGAGCTGACAGGACCTGCTGTGCTTTGGCAAAGTTGCCATGATGCAGAAGATCCCTTCAGCTTTGTATTAACCCTGACTGAAAAGTGTACAGCTCCATGTTCAGCTAGCCAGCGCAGAGTTTGACTCAGCTGGCAGTGAGCCCCCGGAGAGGATACTACTGCTAGCAGCTAACAAGACCGATGTTTGTAGCGCCTAAGGAATAAGGTTCTAGTCCGAAACACAATAGCTGTTGTGGGAAGGATTCCTTTCCCTCCCGCACTGGAACCCTCCCCTGTAAATCTAGGGAGTCAGGCTCTGCACGGAGATGAGGACTTGGCCTCGTGACTTTAGGCAGGGAATATACAGCTGGCACAGGTGACATGGGAAGTCTTAAGAAACAAAGACACTGCTTGCTGTATGTGTTCCCAGTAATGGGAAAATGAGGGGAAAGAGCTGTGGAGACTGCACCGTTCGTAAGCGGAGTCACATGCTTTTCAGAGAACGTTGGCTGTGGAGCAAGAGCACTCGAAGGGAACTTCTTTGGACAAAAGCTGCTGAAGAATCCAGTCTGTCATCAGATTATTAACTCTCTCCTCTTTTCCTCTCCTGCTCTCTCTCCCATGGTAGCTGGGAGGGGCCTGCCTGCTGGGCGTTGGGATCTGGGTCATTGTGGATCCTACAGGATTTCGAGAGATTGTGGCTGCCAACCCTCTGCTCTTCACGGGGGCGTACATCATGCTGGCCATGGGAGCAATGCTCTTCCTGCTGGGCTTTCTCGGGTGCTGTGGTGCTGTCCGTGAGAACAAATGCCTCCTGCTTTTTGTAAGTGTCCCAGCGTGTCCTCTGTCATTCTAGTGTCCTCAGAGAGCATGGGCTATGGTGTTTTGTTGGGGAGAGTGATTATGTGATACTGGATCAATGTGACCATGTCTCATCGCAGCCTTTCTTCTATTACATAGTTAGTAGTGTTTAAAGCACTTTAATACACAGTCAGAAATACAGACAACTTGATTCTCCCCTGCACCCAATCTCTGTGTGGGCTCAGTGGAGATGGGGGCCTGACTCTCTGTTGCTCAACTCTGGCATAAGTTAAAGGTGCAGGGGCCAGTTTTAACTTATGCCACTGACACACAGTCCCTCAAGAACCTTATGCTAGTTGCGAATCGGGTATAGTGGAGTCTCACTCTACTACACCCCTCTCCTTCCTTGCAACACCCTCTTCCTTTCTTTCCCCAGAAGGGAAGTACAGGAGATGGGGAGATGCCGCTGCCACTTTGTGCCAGCAAAGATTTTCCCTGTACACTGGGGAAATTCTCCCATGGCAATCTCCTGCTGTTTAAGTTCACTAAATGCCACGTGACAAAATCCCAACTCTTCCGAGAGAAGGAAGAAGTCCTGGCACCACTATCACAAAAGGAAATAAGCAAAATTACCCATGTTCTAAATGAATAAAAACTATCTCTGGGGTTTGCCAGACTTGGCCACTGTCAGACCTGCAGGGGCACTGAGTTCCAAAGAGCAAGGCCCCCAGCTGAGAAAGCAGTTCTACCTGTTCCAGTGCGTTCCGCTCCAGGGACCATCAGCAAGAGCATCCCTGCCAATCTTAATTGCTGTGATAGGATGTGAGCTAAAAGGCAGGCTCTCTAATAAACAGGTCCCACACCTTAAAGATTGTCCCCAACACCTTAAATTGCACCTGGCAGCAAACGGGGAGCTTGGACTGGAGTTTTGTGCTTGTAGCATCAGGCCCAACTGAGAGGGCATGTCATTTTACACGTGTGTATTAAGGACATATGCCTGTTTATCCTGAACGCAGGCTGCATTCAGGGATGCACATTCATATTGTACCAAAGCTGTGGCCACTGAGCACTTTTAACTCCTCTGTCCACTATGGTCTCTCAGAACTTCATGGCAGCAGAAGGGGAAGAAATCTTCCCACGTCTACCACTTGAGCTAGAGGAGAATCTCCTTCAGCTTTCTACAGTAATAGGGCCCATCAGACACAGCTGAGGAGTTTTGATTCCTTCTAGCAGAAGGCCGTAGTATGTGCACACCCTCGTATGAGCCAAATCATTACAACACATACTCATGCACATCGAACCACGGATTGCTCCCGCCCATTCTCCTCTGGGCATAGGAATCATTAAGCAGCCCTTACTAGTATTTTACAAGCCATATGAGTAGACATTGGGCAAGTAATGAACTTGTGAGTAGATTTTCTACTGGGCCATTTCAAATAAAGAGAACGTGCAGGGTAGAGTATCTATAACAGAGTCCTATCAGTTGGTATAAACCTCCCAGCTGAGATCTGCTTGGTGGACTTTCCATTGCATCTCTAGATGGGTGGTTGATCCAATATACATCCTTATCCACTTCTTAGACGTCCCAGATTTAAAAGCTTCATTGACCAATTTTCCCTTAAATTACAGGGTTAAAGCTTAAACTCTGTGTGGGCATCATGCACTGTTTATAAACTCTTAACCACTAAAATAACCATTTTTGACTTCTGCCGCAAGAACTGATCCTGCAGGGTTTCCTGCCATTATCTCTTACTGGAAAACATTCCCAGTTACGTGATTGAACACAGAGCTCTGTTGTTTTGTTTCTTGTTTTTATCAAGTACAACCTTCTCTTTCTCCCTCGGAGTTTGTTGGTTGTTTTTAAATCTTGATTTTTCAGTGTGTTTTATAATCATATCTTACTCACAGAGCCTTGCAAAAGCACCAGCAGCTGCTGCCCCATAGCACAATTTTACCAGAACATGAACATTAAACTGGCGGAAGGAGAAGCTGGCAGTATCCCTGGAGATCTGGCAGACTCCACTGAGCTAAATTCTCCTTTCCTTTCCTACCCCACCCCTTCCCAAATTCCTCCTTCGATAATAGCACATGCTTCCCTTCTGGGAGTCAACTGGTTTGATCCTTCCCTCGCTCATCCTAGGGAAGACCAGGAATAAATCCATTGAAGTCAATGGCGCAACACCAGTATGAACTTGATGTAATGGAGTGGAGAATCAGGCCCCATAAGTATGAGACTAATTGAAATCCAATCCTTATGAGAGTTAGAACTTCAGTCATGTGAGGCGAGATCTTGGGCCATTTTTTGGTATGTGAATGATGCAATCTCTTTTTAATTTAAGACTATCCAGGCTGATGTCAGTGGAGTTACACCAAGCCTGAATATTGTCCCTAGTGTTCTAGTTATATTGCAGTGCAGGCAATTTCATGGTTATTACTTTTCTTCTTCTCAAAGATAGTTCTAAGCCCGCCTGCTTTATTTATTTACTTTTATTATTATTTTATTTTACACTGGGAATCTGAGAAATAGATGGGGTGGAAGTAACATAGGGCTAAGAGGCAGGGATAGTTAAGTATAACCATCTAGTGAGGAATAGCATGCTCCCTTGTTCAAGGCAATCCAGGATGTTTTGGTAGCAAAGTCAAACTGCTGTTTAAGAGGGTGTGGTAACGTTCCATATGTCCCATTCCCTATTATCCCAAGTCCACTGGCAATAAAATACCTGTTTAAGTGGGTGTGGTGAGGTCCATATGGTAGCAGATGCATTCCCAGCATGTATTTTGTTACAGACCACACCAGTTGAACTTGGAAAGTTTGAAAGTGTGGGAACCAAGAGTCTGGAGGGAGTTAGGCTTTAGTTGATGGAAATGCAAATAATCTGTAAATTTATCCCTGTGAGGCTGGAATATCCATGCAGGAGTTGAGGAGGGGTGTGGTTCCCAAGGCAGTAGGATCAGGGGAAGGTGCTTGATAAAATCAAGTCCATGTACAAGTTGTTCAAAAATTGATGAGTCAGAGCTGCCTGAGAGAGATTTCACACTGATACATAATGCATGTCTGAAGCTTTTAGCTCAAATGTACACACGAGGCAAGAGGGTCACAGAGACAAGGGCGAGTAAGGGAGATGCTCCTGCAGACAGGTTCTAGATTCTGGCCATTGTGTTTGCAGAACCTTTTGTTTTTCTTGGTGCTGTTCTATTTTGGTGCAAAACCTCACTGTTGTATTCAACCTGTTGCAGCAAGCACCAGGCTGCCAAGTGCTTCCAGCCACCTGAGGCTATCCCAGCATTGGACACACAAAGCAGCACACTCAGGCCTTCTGCACATTAGAAACAAACTAACCTGTGGAATGTCCTAGAGCTCTCTTAGCTACTGCTGCCCAAACTGCTCAGAGAGAATGTTTGTCTTACACAAACACATGAACACACTTCAATTTTTTTTTTTTTTTTGCTTGTGAATAACATTTCCCCATTGGTCCAAATTCAGCCCTGGCATAAGTGGTGCAACTTCTGTTGACTTCAGCTTCAGTCCCTCTTTCTCTCTGCTCCTGCCCCCAGCCCCTGAAATTGTCACCCTGAGGCTTTGTGTCCTTTGAGAGAGAATTGCTGAAGTTCTAGCAGAGCTAAAATGTCAACTGGCAGTTGAGATGCAGTGATAAGAAATTCAAAAATGCCGATAAGTCAAAGTGTTTATGGAAACATGTGACTTTAGTTGGGAAGATTTCTCAGGTGGAATTTCTGGTCAAAACAAGATAGAGAGACTCATCCCAGAATAGCCAATAAGCAAGCTGGCTTGGATGCTCATCTGGGACGTAAATCATGCAGAGCTGGGATTTGAACCCGAGTATCCCACTGGGCTGTTGTTTGTTCTGGGGTGAGTGGAGTGGCTGTTCTCTCATAGTTTTCACACACAAATATTTTTAAAACTCTCCTTTTTGTTCTGATGGGAACAAAAACAAAATTCAAAACCTCAATTTTTTTTTGCAAAATAGAATTCTTGTTTTCTTGCCCTAATAATCACTATTGACATTTTTACAGTGAATATGGGAAGTCCAAGAGGTTTGCGCTGTTCAAGTGCAAGCCAGTTTGGGGATGATAAATAGTGCATTACGATTGCTTAGATAATCTGTGAGCAGCTGCAACCATTGCTATGCTGGCCCTGTATTAGTGTTTGGGTGAAAGTGTATCTGTCAGTCAGTGGCGGCTCCAGGAACCAGCACGCCAAGCGGGTGACTGGGGCGGCAAGCCGCGGGGGGCGCCCTGCCAGTCGCCGTGAGGGCGGCAGGGAGGCTGCTTTCGGCGGCATGCCTGCCGTGCTTGGGGCGGCAAAAAAGCTAGAGCCGCCCCTGCTGCCAGTAATCAATAAATGAATATGTAATTAATCCAACAACCCTGCTAATCACTGATCACCTTAGACTCACCTAAAAAAGCATTGGGAGATCCTTTGATAGATGGTGCTGTAGATTTGCATAGTATCTTTCATTCTAATCACTACCTCTCTGCTCTCCTCTTGTGAAGCTAAAAATAGAAGCAATTATGAATGGGCGGAGTGAGCCATTTAGCGGTCTCAGCCAATGAGAACAGATTATAGTTCAAAGGGCCAGTGGGTCAACTAGCAGGAATTATTAGATTTAAAGCCCTGCTCCTCTAATCACTCCTGTTCTGTTATCAGACCCCAGGAGCTGTTTCTTTTGCTTCCCATTCAGGAGCAGGAAAGGAGATTGGAAGGGGCAGTGGATAGAGCCCTCCAATAGGAAAAATCATCTACAGCTTTAATAATTGACACCAGAAAAATTATCCTATCCATTCCAAGGAGGGAGTTTGAATTCTTTTTCTATTGCTGAAAACTGTTGCTAAATCACAGGCAATATGTTCCAGGTGTCATTCATAACGCACTATCTAGGGATCAGAAAAATCCTTCTGGCCCCATCCAACTTACTGCTGTTTCAAAAAGGCCCTCACTGCTCTCCTTCCACAGAAACAATTCCAGGTGTATCTTGAGTTCATTTCTAGTTCTTGCTTAAGCCACCTGCATCAGTAACTTGTTCCATATATTTATTATCCCCTGGGTCATGCAGTCCTGCCTGTCCCCCCTATTTACTCCTCATTTCCCCATATCAGGCCAATCCTAAGTCATTACTGAGTTCACACTCCAGTATTGAGAACATCTTGAGGTTCTTAAATCTTGAAGGAATTACATTTATACTCCCTTTAAGGATGGAGCCATGTAAAGGGGCCATATTGTAATGAGAATCAGGCCTTCATGTCTTTGAATCCTGATCTCCTTCACTGTCATGGTTGTGTTTGTGAGTTAGGGCTGTGGGATTTAACCCACTTAGGACTGGCCTATCTAGAGCATTTGTACCACTTTATATCAATTTAGAAACCAATGTTGTTAAAGTGGTTCAACCCCTTAGTGTGGAAATAGTTCTAGCACTACAAAGATGCTCATATCAGTCTATATACGTACCCCTACATTTACAGGAATAAGCTGTACCATGTAAACACCTTTATACTGGTATAACTTCATCTGCACTAGGGAGTTGTACTGCTTTAATGATATCAGTTCCTAAACCAATACAGTTGCTGTGGTACAAATTCTGTGTGTAGACCAGCCCTAGGCTGTCGCTAGTTTATACCCTTTCACTGACTCTCAAAAAAAAAAAGCTTCATTCTCCATTTTCTCTGTTGCTTTGGTGATTCTGAAAACTTTTGTTCTTACTGTTTGTGGCATATACCTAATGGCTGTCTGCCTCTTTTCTTTTTCTTCCAGTTCTTCATGTTTATTTTGTTAATCTTCCTGGCAGAGCTCTCAGCTGCAATCCTGGCTTTTATCTTCAGAGAAAATGTAAGTACTATGTTGTAGATATGATGGAAGCACTCTGAGCCCCTGCAGGGTTTTGCCCAGGTGGAGCTTGCTTTAGTTGGTGGTTTGTGTGTCTGCTGAGCAAGTTTTTGTTTAGAATATCGCCCAACCAGCCTCGTTATTACCCTCGGTGTGAAGAATTTCCAGCTAGCCAGTGAATATAAACTAACCTAACTTGTGCTAGTTAGGTGGTTTAGATACACAGGAGAGATGCTGTGAGATACACAGGAGAACTGCTGAATTTTTCAGAGTCCAGATTCATGTGCAGGCACATCACTGTATCAGAAGTTCATTTTGAGCTTGGGCATCAAAGTTTGGATTTCACTTCAGTGTTGTACACTTACTACTGAGCTGAGTGGTGCCATTTTCCCAGATGCTACCTGAGGGAGCAAGTAGAGCCCACAGAGTTGTTAGTCATCTCTTCTCTTCCCTGTTGTCACCATCTTGGACTCCACATTCATGGGGCAAGAGCTCACAGACACACACAAACTGAAAAGTGTGGGTGAAGCATAGGTGGAGAATTTGGAGTGGGTGGGAGTGTAGTTGAGTGTGGGAGCCCATCAAACTGCATTGTCATTAGCCATCCTAGAAGAACGACGCTATTTTAATATTTGTACCATATATTGTTGTTTTAATTGTGTGGTGCACCTAGCATGGCAGGTGGGCCCTATGGAATCCAAGTAAACAACTCCCAAATAGAACGAAGGCTGACCATCAGTTCTAAGAACTGCTGCTGCAGTATCTACTCCATCGGAGGCGGGCTATCGTTCTTGTGTGCTCGAATGTGTAATCCATGACTTGAAAGGAGGCGTATTATCTAGCTCTCCTGATCAGAAAGGCAAAGCACCAAGTTGGGGATGGCCTCCAAGGAGTGTTGTGAGAATCGGTTAAATAATGACATTTTCAAAGAAATGAAATTACAAGTCCTATACAGGTCTGTCTCATCTTACGCTGGGGTTACATTCCGCAGTCAGCGCCTAAAGCGAAAACCGCGTATAGTCAAAATTACATTGAGTGTCATGGCGGGCAGAATCGCCCGCACTACAGAAACAGTATTTAAATTGTTATTTTTCTTTTTTTTTCTTGTTTTTGCCGACCGCGTAAAGCTGAAATCGCACATGTTAAATGCGCCTAAGATGCGACAGACCTGTATAAATGTTTCGGTGGTGTTTATAAAAGAAGACAGGGAGCCTAGGGTGTATGTAAGGGGACTTTAAATCTAGAAGGTAATCAGATACCATGGTGATCACAGTGGTATAGTATGTGCATGGAGGAATTTGGATTAATTGAAAACCCCAAATCCTCTCTCTAGGCTTATGATGGGGTGGGACTCGCCACTCTAGCGCCTTCTGCTGGCTGTCATGGGAATTAGATCTGCTCGCCAGGGCGCCCTCCTCTGCTAGTGCCGCGCCACTGTCACTTTCGTTCCAGGACCCGCGCTACCCTCTTCAGTGACACTGCCCTCCAGCTGTGCCACACTCTGTGTTCTCCCCTTCTGGGAGACCTGTAATCTCCGTCCAGCCACTATCTCAGTGGCAATTACAGTCCTTTGTCCCAGGGCCACTTCCCATGTGGCTCCAGCACCCTTTTCTGCCCTTATCTCAGGGCCTCAGGCCCTACCAGCCCTCCAGGCGCTCTCTCTGGCTCCCCTGGCCCCTGCTTGTAGCACTAAATTGTCCCAGGTGCTGGGGCTCCTTCCTCCTGCTAGGAGCCTGGTCTTCTCTCCCCAAGCTCCAGTCAGCTACTGAACTCTGCTCCGCCCTGCAGCCCTTCTTATATGAGCCTGCCAGGCCATGATTGGCTACTCCTCTCAGCCTCTTTCTAATTGGCTGCCTCCAGCACAGCCTCCCTAAGGCTACTTTTAACCCCTTTTCTGCCAGAGAGGGGCAGCCGCCCCATCACTAGGCTTCATACTGTGAATACTCCTTGTGAAAAAGAAAGTCTAGTTTATCCAGAGAGCCAGTTGCTCATCCCTGTAGAAAGAAGAGCTTTACAGTGAAGTTATGTTAAAGTTAAAGTTAAAATATCTTTATTTTCTGGTATATCATGAGCTAATATGTATATTGAACACACCCTTCCAGACTCTTTGTCCACACTGCTAACCTCTTGTGTACGTCCTCCTCATATCTCATCGTGACCTTCCTGGGGCCTTTCTGACGCTCAACTTGTCCCCCTCAGGCCCATTCATAATGCTGCTGGAGAGATCATCTTTTTGGCCCATTATTCTGCTCAGGTCAACCCCTCTTTAAGTCCCTCCACTGGCTCCCCTTCTCCACCACACCCCATACACATTTATGGTCCTTAGTTCTAAAGCCTGGTCTACAATACAAAGTTAGTTCGATGTAAGTTGTTTTGCGTCAACCTATTTGTGCATGTGTCTACATTCAAATTTGTCTCCAGTTGATGCAATAACACCACCTCCACGAACCAAGTGGAGCCAGGGTTGACCCACTGAGGTTGACGCATGGTGAGTGTAGACGCTGTGTGTGACCTATCTCAACCCTAACAGTCCTGCCGCAGCTGTCCCACAATTCTGGTCACAATTGTGACCTCCACTGCCCAGGGATGACAGAGACTAGAAGCTGCCTGCCCCCGCAAAAAACCACCCATTTTGAAATGCCTTTTCCTGATTTGCCCACCTTGGTGAGCACACCTAACAGCTCTCCATTGTTGTGTGCAACTGCCCAGCTGAAGGTGCCTACTTCATGCTCCAGACACTCTCCTGCCTGGAGTAGACAGGAGGTATCGGATCTCCTGGGCACGTGAAGAGAAGAGGCTGTACAGGCACAGCTATGGACCCAGTTGTAGAAACATGGACATCTACAAAAAGATTGCACAGGGGATGTCAGCAACAGTGCTGTGTGAAAGTGAAGGAACAGGCCAGAGAGGCCAACAATTGATCTGGAGCCAAGCTGCAGATCTGCTTCTTTTACAACAAGCTGCATGCCATACTTGGTGGAGACCCCACCAGCACCCTGCAGACCACGATGGATACCTCAGTAGAGCCCGAGACACAGAACCGTGTCATGAACAGTGAGGAGGAGGAGGGGGACATGTGGCAGGGGGCCAAGGGGTCCACCTATGCTGCGAGTCAGGATCTTTTTGAGACTCCTCAACAGTCTAGCCAGTCCTGCCAGCCAAGCACCGAGCAGCCTGATCCAGGGGAAGGAACCTCTGGTAAGTGTGTGCAGACATTTTTCCTTACAATGGTTAAATGTAAAGATGACACCTGGCCCAACCCCAATTTAGCAGGACACACACATTGACTTGTCATTGGTTTACTCATACGAGAAGAGGTAGCTGTACAACAAACAGGTAGGTAGAGTTATGATCTGCTTGTCATTCCCCTGTAGAGCTACATGGGGGCACCACGCAGAACCATTTGTTTCTGTACAGAGGATGTCCCTTGTATCCTCCTGGGAGATCTTGATGAAACTGTCACGGAGGTACTCTGCAATGCTCTCCTGGAGGTTTCTAGGGATGGCGGCCTTATTACTTTTTCTGTACTAAGACACTTCACAATGCCACATTGCTATGACTTTGGCAGGCACCATTGCATACACAGGCTAGCAGCATACAGGCCCAGGCGGCTTCAGGATGCCAGCAGCAGCTGTGCTTTCTTTGCCTGTGTTACCTTCCAGGAGTGAGAGATCACCTAAAATTACCACTGCCTGTGGGAAATAGTGCCAGTATTCCGTGCTATTGCCCTATACTCGTACCCACTGTAATAAAGGCTGACATTTTATTGTTTCATGCAATCGAACAATTCCCTCCTCATTTCCCTCCCACGCCCTTCACCCCTGGTGGACCATACTCACCATGGCTGGGATTGGAGAGCAGTGCTGTGCAGAGGCAATCCAAAGCTGAACTGTCAATAGGCATGTGTAATGGGGTGGACTAGGCCCAGAGGCCCCCAGCTGGAGGACTGAGGGTCCTACCACACCCCATCCCCAAATGGAGCAGTAGAGAAGTCTTCCAGGCTGCCTAGAGTGGCTGCGAGGGATGCAGCCAATTGGAGAGAGGCTACAGGGAGCAGCCAATCAGGGCCCAGCAGGACCATATAAAAGGAGATGAAGTACTAGAGGAAGTTACTGTCTGGAGCTGCAGGAGTGAGGACTGAGTTCCTGGCTGGCTGAAGGAATGACAGGACCATGGACAGATCAGTTGCTCGCAGGGACTGGGGAAAGCAAAAGGGAGCTCCTGGCTGGCTGCTGGGGCTGAGGAAAAGACTTCAGCCCTACGGTATGGGTGAAGGTGCTGGGTCCATGGGGAAGTTACCCATGGAACTGTAGCAGCATAGTGACTAGTTAAAGGGGATGCAGCGGCCCGTGGCTGCTATTCATAGGGTCCCTGGGCTGGGACCCAGAGTAGTGGGCAGGACTGGGTCCCCTCCCAGCCACTAGGGAAGTGGCTTAAGCTCTGAGGAATGGAGTTGAGACGGTCCAGAGAAAGGTCTGCATACTGAATTATGAAACACTCCCAGAAGGGGATCAGATGGTTTAGTGGCCCAGCTGCAGAGCTGGGGTCAGTGAAAGGCCCAGAGCGGATGAAGACAGTGTCTCCAGGGAAGAAGCCCTGCGGTTATGGCCCCATACCAGGTCCAGGACAATTTAAAGATTGAGCCCGGGAGGGCTACAGAGATACCAACAGAGGGGTACTGGGATAGGCCCCAGTTGGATTGTATGCCCTGGAAGGGGTCTGTTTTGTTTCACATACAGACCGTGTGAGAGAGACTTGGGTGGGGGGCTGAGTCATTGAAAACCCACCTGAGAAACCACCAACAGAGGTCACCGCAGACTCAGAGAGTGCAGGCACACGCACCTGGCCAGCGGGCACTCACGAGAGGTGGGTGCCATCCCATTACAGCATGTCTAATTTAAAACCCTTATGGGAATAAGGGAAGGAAGCTCCAAAAATTATCTTTCATTTTCCATTGTGACTGTAAATACAATTATACATCTGTCTGTGTAGCTGCTGCCATTGGGGTGCCCCCTCCATACCCACAGAATGCCTGACCCTGATGAGGAGGAGAAAGAAGAGGACCAGGGAGGGTATGTTCAGCAAGATCCTGCAAGCCAATGCTGCATTGGACTGTGAACAAGAGGGCCTGCAGGGTGAATATTGCAGACAGTATGGAGAAGGAAAGAGCAGACAGGAGAGAGAATCCCAGCAGGAGAGGGAGATGCACCAGGACATAATGAGGCTTCTTAGGCAGCAAAAACAGATGCTGCAGGCTCTCATTGACTTACAGGTCCAGCAGTCATGTGTTTGTCTCCCTTTGCCGTGACTGGAGAACTCCGTTTTAGCACCTCTCTATATCCCGCAACATTCCACATGGCAACAGGGGCTGCATCCCTACCCCTGCCACTCCAAGCTGGGGGACAGTAAGGGCAACCACAGCTTCACATACACTGACCTGTGAGAGCCACGGTTGGTGTATGTGTAGCCAAAATGGACTAAAATGGCCAGGAATGTTTTCTACCTTTCTAATTGTAAAGTTCTGTTCCATTCATTTATTTTTTAGAGTTTGTATTGTACTTGTTTTTTAATTGCACATGATTGTTGCACTGTTTTTGGTACACAATACATTTCTATTTTATTTCGATCTTATGTTCTTATGAATACATTCATCTTTATTACTTCACAACATATCCTGCAGAATGCCTAGTGCTACTCAAAGCACCCAGAACTTGTAATTGTACAGGACCATGGAACTCATAAGTTCAGTGAAAAGCACAGTGTAGTAATTATAATGTACAGCAAGTACCGCATAACTCATAGGTACATTAAAAGACTGTTCTATTCATAAATGTACACCAAGCATTACACAATCCTTAACAGCTGCCAAAACTTCAGGGCCAGGTAGGGCACAGTCCACCACACCACATTACTGTGGTTGATGGTTAAAGTGCTCTTGCAAGGCTTCCCTCTGCTGCATAGTTCCACGCTAAGATCTTCTACTCACCTTTGTGTCTGGCTCTTCAAACTCAGCAGACAGCCATTCCACCTCCACCCCAGCAGCAATTTCCCACCCCCCCTTTACCTGCAGATACTGTGTAGGGAACAACCACTGGGATATTTTTCTCACTGAGATTGAATCTTGAGAGTATCCAACACCAGTGTCTCTTCAATCTACCAGAAGCACATTCAGCTGTCATTCTGCACCCTGCTGAGTGGGTAGTTGAACCTTTCCTTAGTGCTGTCCAGGTGACCAGTGTATGGCTTCATGAGCCTGGAAAGCAAGGGGTAGGCTGGTGGAATTTCAGCATCACAAAATGGCAGTCCACCAATCATGGAAGAATATCCCTGCTTGCAGCTTTCCAAGCAGTCCTGTGTTCTTGAAGATGCAAACATCTTGCCCTTCCCCTGACCAGCCCACACTGATATCGGTGAAATGTTCCTGGTGATCAACCAATGCTTGCATAACCATAGAAAAGTAGCCCTTTCTACTGATGTACTCTGTGGCAAGCTGGGCTGCTGCCAAAATACGGACGGGCGTGCCATCTATAACCCCTGCCACACTTCAGGAACCTCATTGCTGCAAATCCATCCACTATGTCCTGCACATTGGCCAAGAGTCACATGCATAGCAGGAGACGATTAATGGCCCTAAACACTTGCATGACAACGGTCCTCAGTGTGGCTTTTCCAACTCCAAAATGGTTTCCCACTGACTGGTAGCAACCAGGCATTGCAAGTTTCCACAGTGTGATCACCACTCGCTTCTCCACTGTCAGTGCAGCTCTCATTTTGGTGTCCATGCACTAGAGTGCTAGGGTTAGCTTGGCACATGGATCTAGGAATGTGGCCTGTTGTATATGAAAGTTCTGCGGCCGCTGCTCGTCGTTCAAACCTGTATTATGATGCAATCCCACCAGTCAGTGGTCATTTCTCAGACCCAGCAGCTGTGCTCCACCATCTGCAGCTGTTCCGTGAACTCCACCAACATCCTTGAATTGTTTTTTTGCTATGTCCGCAACAATCTGTCCTCAGAAAAATAGCTGTGCCCCTATTGCTGAGGTTCTTCCTGCAGCTCTGCAAATACTGGAGGATTGTTCATCCTGTGTTTGTAACATTCATGACAATAGTGCTGAACTGTGTGAGCTTCTTGCTTCTGTCAGAGATGGTGGACAGTGAGAAGTGCCACGCAGGTTTGTGGGATCTTAAAAAAAGTGTGAAAATTATGAGATATGAATGACATTATGGGATTGAGAACATTGCATTGATGGGACCTTGACCCCTCGCACCCAGTGACCCCTGCACAACTCATTTCTGCCCTACCATGCATTGCCTACATTTCTCAAAAGACCATGCATGATAGGATGGTGGGTGGCACACTGGGATGCCTACTTGTGGTGCACCATGCTGTGCATCAACACAAGCACTCCTGATGAGCATATGCAGTGCCAACGCAAGGAGCTGAGTGTGCACGCACACAAGTGATCTACTAACTGCGGCAGCTGTATGCCCACATACTTTACATGTAGTGTCGACATAGCCTAAGGCTCGTCACAACTTAGTCTCTCCCTAGTTGTCTGTGGTGCTTCTGTTGCATTGCCTCCTGCCTACGTGTGATTGTAGTCTCCTTTACCCATTTGTCTCTCCAAGAGCCTTTGCATTTTCTTTGTCTCCCTTGCGAACTAGTCCATAAAGGCAAAATCCTGTACCCCTTCAAGTCCCTCTTCAGATCAAGACTCGCTGTGATGACCACGAGAAGCTGCCAACTAATAGTGAATAGCAGGCAGCCACTGGTGACTTCTTGTATTTATCTTATTTATTTGGCCTGTGCAGACTCATGTTGCTGTTATTGGTTCCTCATCTTCCTTCCCATTTCCCTTCCAATTGTTTGTTACAACTATTTATTGTGTCTCGTCTGAGACTGTAAGCCCATAGGGGCCAGGGACCTTCTTTTACTCTCTCAATGCAGCGCCTGTCATAGTGAGGCCCACTCCTGACTGGGGCCTCTGAGCACTACTGCAATGGCCGTGTTAATAAAAATAATGTGTACATTTGTCTCAGCTCATATACAGAGTGTAGCACAAACACATGGGTAAGCAAGTGTAGAAGGACTTTGTAATGAGGCAGATTTGATTTACTCCAGCCAGGCTACATTGTTATTCGTATAACAGTTTTATAAACCAAGGAGAGAGGAAATAGTTGGAAAGCTGATAGCAAAACAATACTATATTTGTACAGTAGAATGGTCTGTGGGGATAGAGGGGAAGCCTTTTTTTTTTTTTCCCCGGTTATAAGCGGGTGGTCTTTGTATCCTTGCTTCACAATTAAGCAGTAGGGAAAGAACAGTGCTTTGTAAACAGTGGGGTCGCTCCATTCTGAATGAGAGTGAACTGTGCCTTAGTGGGAATAGTTGCAGCTCTGTAAATAGAGGTTACAGCATGGGGGGTCTAGGATGGTCTGGTATGGTCTTGCGTTAAGAGTTCTTGAGAGGATTCCTCCAGCAAAGCACAAGAAGTGGGCCTCACACATAGAAGTGCTGCCCTCCCACACACACACTGCTCTGCAGTTTCAGGTATTGCGACACCAGGCTTATCTTTCTAGGGGACAGATAACTAAACATTAATGAATAGGCTCTTGGGGCAGGAGGAGACAGCTTGCTGTGACTGACTGCACCCAGTTCCGGAACAGAGGCTAGATAAACATATGGGCCTGATGCTCCTTTCACTTACACCAGTGTAATTCCATTACGTCAGTGGAGTTTTAGTCCTAATTTACAGGGGGTTAGTGAGAGAAGAATCAGGCTCAGTGGGGGTCTGATCCAGCCGTCCTCATTCAGGAAAATCTCCCACTGACCTCAGCGTGAGTTCCATGATTGAAGGAGCAGATTCTTAGCTCTATTCTCTCTGGCTGTGCATATGTAATTTATTATTGTCAGTGGGAGTCACTGGGTGAGCAGCCCCCTACTGTGGCTTGTCAGCATGTCTGTATTCCTCTAGGACTCAATCTGGCCAGGTACCAGTGCTCTCAGCCCCCAATGAAGCCATCGGAAGTTGAGGATACTCACTACCTTGCAAGATCAGCCCATTAGCTGGTTATTTCAGAAAGCGCTGGCTTTGAATTGGGTTATTGTGTTAAAATCTGTCTATGAAGTAACAAGAACCAGATGAAACCCCCATCAAAATGGCCAGCTGAGGCATGAAAAATCTTTTAGAAAATCTATAGTTTCTAGAGGTGGACATCTCCTACTGCAGGCAAGTTGTTAGTTTATGAACAAGAAGTTGTGAAGAACTTTAGAAATTCTACCCATTGCCCATTCACAGACACGGAGTCACAGGAGACAGCTGTACATGTGTTAAACTCAGCTTGCACGGTCTCTTAGTTTGTTCCCTCCTCAGGCTTCTTCTCAACAAAGCCTATTTTTCTGCTGTACTTTTTTAAACAGCCCCACCAGTGGTTTGGGAATTATTTGTGATTCGTTTTGCTATTGTCTGTGTCAGTGGTTCTCAACCAGGAGTACATATTCTCCTGGGGGTACGCAGAGGTCTTCCAGGGGGTACATCTACTCAACTAGATATTTGCCTAGTTTCACAGCAGGCTACATAGAAAACACTAGCAAAGTCAGTACAAACTAAAATTTCATACAATCACTTGTTTATACTGCTCTATACAGTGAAATGTAAGTATAATATTTATATTCCAATCATTTTATTTTATAATTATATGGTAAAAATGAGAAAGAAATTAGCAATTTTTCAGTACTGGTGGCTGTGATACTTTTGTATTTTTATGTCTGATTTTGTAAGCAAGTATTTTTTAAGTGAGGTGAAACTTGGGGGTACGCAAGACAAATCAGACTCCTGAGAGGGGTACAATAGTCTGGAGAGGTTGAGAACCAATGGTCTATGGGTTAGCCTAAGGCTGGGTGGCTTGACAACCTGCTTGCCAGAGGGACAAGGCTTGATCTCTGTTTGAATCTATGTCCGGAGTAAGTATTTGAACCATTTCTATAAGATGGTGCTCAGACACCTTTTCTCTCCTCTCGTACTGAAGCATGTACAAATGATGGGACAACCCATACATGGTAGCAGAGATGTAGGAGTGAAGGTCAATGTTGTTAAAATAACTCATTTCAGAGACAAGTGGTTAAAATGTTATTCTGAGAAGCAGCAATGTGGTTACTTTCCACACTGCAATGTGGAATGCAGATGCAAGCAAGTGGCTTTTCTTGTAAACTCCTGAAGTTCTGTGATGCTGTTGTAGTCAGCGTACTACTCTGTATGAACACAGTCTCTAGGTGCATCCAGTGACACAAAAGTAATGGATAGACTCCAACTGCTCACTTTCCAGACAGG
Organism: Platysternon megacephalum; assembly: GCA_003942145.1. NCBI lineage: Eukaryota > Metazoa > Chordata > Testudines > Platysternidae > Platysternon > Platysternon megacephalum. Next base: position 5,491,584 of record QXTE01000006.1, read on the forward strand.
GTGCAATACAACTTTAGCTTGTATAGCATCTTGCCTGCAAACTAGCTCCCAGAACACTCTACTGAGTTAAATAATACAGTTATAGTGTTAAATAATTAATAGCAGAGGGAGGAAAAGAAATGAAGAATCAAAGACAAGGGAGGAAAGAGTTGTTTTCTGCTGAGATTTGAAATGAGATGAAGAGTCAGTGAGGTGGGGAGAAAGGAGGGGGTGTTCCAGATAGCAGGAGTGGCAGAGGAGACGGCTCTCACCTCACCAGCAATGAGAACTGTGTGAACTGGACAGAGAATGAACTGGGGCTAGAGGAGGGGAGAGGATAGAGAGAGACATGGTCTGTGAGACAAGAAGGGGTTTTTTGAAGTGGATGCTGAAATGCATGGCAATCAGTAATGAGATTTGTTGCCCTCACCTGTTCCAGGTAGCCTCAAAGTTTCCTCGGGGGCGGGGGGGGGGGGGGGGGGGGGGGGGGGGGGGGGGGGGGGGGGGGGTTTGCGAAGATGCAGCACGCTGTTTCATCTGGATGCTGGTTATGTCACTCTGTACGATCATCAGTTCCTTCTATGAACAATAAATCGAGAGAGAAACACAGCCCAAACCAAAGGTGACTTCTCTTGGGCATAGGACCTGCTCCTTCTATTCCCCTCCAAGGCCTTGGTTGGATGAACACTGATGGAATCCTTGATTTTTTTAAAGACAGGGTTTAGTGTGTTGTGGGTAACAGCTCCACATGGAGCGTCTTTCATTTTCTCTGCAAGGTGTGTTTGTGTTTAGTGATAATATATTAGCACCCATATTAGAGAGTCAGCAAATTCCCTCGTTGGTCAAAAAGGCAGTGCACTGGGGCAGTGTGGGCTAGTGGATAAGGCACTAGACTGGGAGTCAGGATTCCTAGGTTCTATTCCCTGCCCTGCCACTGTCCTGCTGTTTGACCTTGGGCAAGACACTTCAGCTCTTGGTGCCTCAGCTCCCTCAAATTGAAAAATGATGCTTACCTTCCTGTGTAAAGCACCTTGAGATCCATGAATGAAAAGCACTATATAAGAGAGAAATGTTGTTGTTAGGGCCTTTGTTCCCATCTGAATAGCTCATGGTATCATACTCCAATGTACAGAAACATCATTGGCTCCTTTATTAGCCTTGGACAAAGGGGGAAATGAATATGGGGTTGGGAATATTTTGCTGCATTTATCCTGTTTATTATTTTTTTATGTATTTATTTAAAGAAGAAAGTAGCTCATGCAACCCCATATTTAACGTTTATCTGAACTTCAGATGTTTGGGACAAACTGCAGTTTAACAGCCACAAAGGGGAATTAGTTATTTTTCTGGAAAACATGCCCCTGTTCTAGCTTTGGGCTTTGTTTTAGGCCAAGCATCATAAAAATCACACACAAACTCTGAACAATTTCCTCTGGGATCACTCCTGTCAAAATAAAGGTTTCACTTTATATTCAAATGACTCTTTTGTTTCAGACCTAGCCAAAGGCAGCCAGTTGGGATTATTACCAACTGTAATATTAGTTTCAAAGTCTGCACTTAAGAAACAGACAAGCCTCCATAAAAAGCCTGTCTCCATAGGATAAGCGCCTGGGTGGGTAAATTATGCAGAAGAAGGGAAGGCAAGCAGAATGCTGAGCATATGTTTTTCACCTTCTAACCCAGCAATTCCCAATGTGCTGGTTTCTCAAGGGAAAATCCATATCCTGTGTCATTGGTGGCATTCAGATTTTCAAAAGCACATAAGTGTCTTAGCCTAAGTCCGGGGGTGGGATTCACAAGGGGGACTTAGATGCTGCAATGTTGAGACTTCTCTCAATTTTTCCTGTTGAAGCTGTTCAAGTAGTGCAAATAATTACATAGTAATTGGAACAGGGGGACTGGAAGCTGGTCCTCACACCTCTTAGATGAAGCCCTAACAACTGGGCTACAGAATCATTCTTTATCTGGCCCAATGAATATTGGTTTATCCACAGAGGAACAGCTTCAACGGGAGAGACTGAGACCTGCACCAGAGTACCCTGTCGCCCAGTGGGGCACTCTTAGGAATGGGGGAGACCCAAGTTTAAATCCCTGCTCCACATCAGGCAGAGGGAATGGGGAGTTGAACCTGAGCTTCCCACATCCTGGGTGCATGCTCTAACCACAGGGCCAAAGTGTATTGGGGGACGATACCACCACTTCCTCCTCCTCCTGGTTATTTGGTGAGGGGTTAGCTGTGCTGACAGCATGCCTACCAGATCAGGCCCTACAGGTGAGACAGGCAGGGGAACGCCTAGTTGGTGAATTGTGCTGGAGTTTAGGCATAAGTTAGGCTCCAAGCTACTGGGTGGTGTCAGGACTGTCTGGGCACACACTCAGCTGCCAAAACTTAGGCACCTTGGAATTTTAATGACAGACATTTAGATGCCTATAGAGTTAGGCAGCAGCAGAGCAGGGTTTTTGTGAATGACAGTGGCACCTCAGTGTTGGACTTTGGTGCCTAAAGTGGCAATTAGGCAGCAAAGTCCCCCTCGGAATCCCATCTTGTGGAGCCTACAGTTCACAGAAAGTCAACGGGACTCTTAAGTTTTAGAAAATGTTACTCGGAGTCAAGTTATATTTTGGTTCATAATTTAGATTTTTAAAACTGGCCTGTACAAAACCTGTCAGGGAACAAAAATAAAAGGGTGAAACTCTAGCCACACTGAAGACAATGGAAAAATTCCCACTGACTTCAGTGGGGTGAGAATTTCACTTAAAGTTTCCATTAAGTTTTGTAATAAAGTTCCAGTGGAAACAATTGATTTTTAAAGAAATACACACACACCTGCAGTGTTTGGAACTCCCGCATTGCATCACTTAGAACCTGAAAGCAAACTGACTTTTGCTATTTTTATTTATTATATTTGCAATTGCTTATTTCACATCCACAATGCATTTTGTGGGATAGAATAGTGCACAAAACAAAGCGGTCCCTTTCCCAAAGGGCTTACAGTCTTGGGCCCTGATCCTGTAGTATATGAGGTGGGGTCAGACAGCCTATGTGAGCCCTGTTGACATCAGTGGCGCTCTGGGCTGACAGAGAGGTCTTGCCTGTGTGGATCACAATGCAGGATTGAGGTCTTCGAGAGAGAGAGAAGACAAGACTTAATGGTGCAAAAAGGATCCCTTAAAGTTTTTATTATGAAATGACAGCAGGACTATAAAATTGCCTCAGAGTTTTCAGTTTAACCAGACTGTTAAAACTTTATTTTTACTGTTCCTCAGAAAAGAGGTTTTGATTGTTTCAAGGTCTCTGTTGTTGTTGTTGTTCTTTTTACAGATACTTTGAGGGAAAATATTATTATAATTTTTCTGTTTTACGATAAACAAAAATAAACCTGATTTCATTGATTTTCATTGCCCAAGCTGAAGGAAATGTAAAAAATAAACATAAATGGTGGAAATGCAAAGTGGATTTTTAAAATTCTTTCTTTCTGGATCATTGTTAGGGCAATAGACAAAGAAATGCTTTTTCTAATATCTACTGTTAAAGTTGGCAGTGACCCTTTCCTTTTTATTACATGGATTTATATCCATCTTTGTTCACAGAAGGTACAATATTAGGGTGTCATTCTGATCTCACGCACACTGGAAAAAAATCTGGAGTAATTCCGCTGAAGTAAATGGAGATTATACTGGTGTAAATGAGAGGAGAATCATGCCTTTCAGATATGAATTGTCCAAGGTCTGGTAGATTTAACTGCTATGTTTATGTGGCTTTTCAGATCTGTCTTTAGTGTCCCTTTTAGTCCTTTGTTATATGAAGCTCTTTTAAATAGCTCCATATATAAAAAAAAATAAAAGAGAATGTTAACTTACAAATATACGTAGAAATCAATTTTTAACTTTTAATTCTAAACAAGTCCAGCTGGTTTTAGCGAACAAGTGCCATTCACCACGGATAATGCTAAGGGGCAGTCAGCATTTTATAGATGTCAGTGTCTCCCCTACATTTTATAAAAGCATGGCCACTCACTGTAAAACTGAAGCTGCAGAAGCACTGGGTGCAAAATCCTCACATGCCAATCAGTATCTTCAGGCATAAAGACCCTCCCACATGCACAACTGTCCAGCCCTTGCACACAACATGCACGTGGTGTCATTTAAACCCTGCACATGTAATGGGCTTTCCACACAAAGCATGAACTCTTTTAGGGCCTGATCCAGCCACCACACAAGTCAACGTAAAGAAACCAAATTACTTCATGGGGCATTGCATTAGGCCAGCGGTGGGCAACCTGCGGCCCGCAGGCCACACGCGGCCCATCAGGGTAATCTGCTGGCGGGCTGCAAGACAGTGTTTACATTGACCGTCCACAGGCACGGCTGCCCGCAGCTCCCAGTGGCTGCAGTTCGCCGTTCCTGGCCAATAGGAGCTGCGGGAAGCAGCGTGGGCCACAGGGACATGCTGGCTGCTGCTTCCCACAGCTCCAAATGGCCGGGAATGGCGAATCGCGGCCACTGGGAGCTGCGGGCAGCCATGCCTGTGGACGGTCAATGTAAATGTTGTCTCGTGGCCCGCCAGTGGATTACCCTGACAGGCCGCAGGCTGCCCACCACTGCATTAGGCTCTTAATCCCTTGCAGCTTCATCTTCATACCTGCCTATAGTTGTGGTTTGAATTGAAGGGCAGATCTGTTATAGCCTGATCCTGCAAGAGCCTGCTGGAAGTTGGTGAGCATTGTTAACTCCCACTGAAGCCAATGGGAGTTGTGGGTGTTCAGCACCTTTAAGGAGGTGCTAAGCACCACCACCTCACATCAGGCCCTTAGTTTCTAATTGGGCAGCAGATGCATTGTTCACCCTAAAAGGATGCAGAGCCAATGTCCATGCACCAAAGCAGGGAGTCCCTAGTTTATAAAATAATTTTAGTTTAATCTGTCAGGTGCTAACTGCACAGGATCTTGTATCTACACTTAGATTTGTAATGAATATTAGCATTCACCAGAGTACTTTGAATTGAGGTGCTGGCAATAATCTGTGTTCTGTGTATTTCAGCTGACCAGAGAATTCTTCACCAAGGAGCTAAAGAAGCACTATCAGGGGAACAATGAGACCGATGTCTTCTCTTCCACCTGGAACTCAGTTATGATCACAGTAAGCTGGTTTGCTCCTGGATCTCCTGGTGGCAGCTAGCTCTGTCACTAATATAAAGGGAAGCATTGCCCCAGTGCTGCAGCCTAAGCTTGCCTGCTGTGGAGCGTACATTGCTGCATACAAACCAATCTGGATTGTATTTATCAATTAGGAGTTAGATTAAAATTCTACCAGCAACACCTCCCTTGCTAAAAGTGACGTAGTATTTGAGCTGCCCGCAGAAGGGGGAAGAGTACAGTATTGGAGACAGTCAGCTGGCTGGATGGCGCGGGGGATGGGCCATCACTATAGACCCTTTCACCTCTAGGATTCTGCTTCAAATCCAGGTTAGGTCAGCTATGGCCAGAAGTTGTTACTATCTCGTGGTTTTTCAATGGCCCCAGTGAAATGAGTTGGTGGCTAATAGTTTGCAATGTTGTTGTAGCCGTATTGGTCCCAGGATATTAGAGAGACAAGATGGATGAGGTAATATCCCTTATTGGACCAACGTCTGTTGGTAAGAGAGAGAAGCTTTCGAGCTACACAGAGCTCTTCTTTGGGTGGCTTATAGTCTAATTACTAGTACGGAAGTACTGGCCATCTTAATTGGGATGCTCAGCGGGGAAGTCAAGGATTGCTGTAGAGTCTGAATTCCACTCTCCTCTACTAGAAGTTGTCCCCCACTCTCTTCTCCAGTTGCAGGAAGTAAGGGCTGCGTGTGTGTGGAAAGTTTGCATTAGTACAACTCATGCTGTGCCTATTCAGCAGATAAATACATGACATCAGTCTCCACAGCTTTCACTTCCGTTTTAAAATTAAAGAAGAGAGCTGCCCTTAATGCTGATTCGGGAATTTAAAGAAGATTACATTTTATGCATGAAACGTTTAAACTTTTTGCAGCCTGAAAGGTGGTAGATGCAGCGAATCACTTGAGTACTTGCAGTGGCCCTTCAGTGAATCATCTAGTGCATTAGAGCTGGCATGGGAAGAACCAGCAGCATCTTGGATATCAGCCACAGGGAGGACTGGGAAATAAGGAGCCTGGATTGTATTCTGTGCTCCGCTACTGATTCACTCTGTGATCTTGAGCATGTTGCTTTGGACATGATCCAAAGCCCATTGAAGTCAACAGCAAGACTCCCAGTTGGGCTTTGGATCAGGCCCTTAATCTCTGTGTCTGTGTCCCCATCTGTAAAATGGGGATAATGATACTTTATAAAGTGGTTTGAGATCAATGGATGAAAGAGGTGCCAGGATAAAAACACAAATGCAGCCACATTGCCCTCACTCTCCCTTCACTGAACCCCGACCCTTCACACCCCACAAAATCATGACTTCGAAAGGATTTGTGGTGCTTCCTTTCAGAAGTGAATTTATGGATTTCTGTCCTTCCTGTGTCCCTCCCTAGTTTGGCTGCTGTGGAGTGAATGGGCCAGAAGATTTTGAAACAGCTCCTCATTTCCGACTCCTCCATTCAGATGATGTGGTACCGGAAGCTTGTTGCCAGCGAGAGCTCCAGACCCGGGATGGGGCATTTGTCAGCAAGGAGGACTGCCTCATGGGGAAAGACATGTACCAGAACCGACAGGTAAGGGGAAATAATCCCGGGGCTGACAAGTCCTTCACCTTGAGCTTTAAACAGACTATGCTGTGGGAGCTGATAGGGTTTATGGGTCCCTGTCATGGTGACCATAACTCAGACCTTAAACATTCCTAAATGCCCAAACAATGCATTTACACTGCCTGCCAGGTCTTGGTATCTATGTACAACCCGGGTCTTGTTTTGACAGTGTCCTTTCACTACATGGGCTTTAAATATACTGCAGCAGCACGACTTTGTGTCATCAATAGCAATTTGCATATTTCCCCAAATCCAATGGATGAAGAGAGTTGGTGTCAAAGGATTATGTAACTTTTTGTTGCATTTTCCAACCTTAAATCTGCAGCTGAAAACTCGATTCTTGTCCCTCTTGTCTTTGATTCTTTCACCATCTCTCATTGTTATTGCTATTTACATTGCACAGAGTATTATGGGTCACAAAACTCAGGAAAGGGCCATTTATGTAGTTATTTGCTTTAAAATAACCCCCAAATCAGTGCTCTTGAACATGATGCAGAATCAGGCATTGCTCTTTTTGCATAGATGGCAAGACACTCGGAAGTTAAATACAAACCCAACCTAGGTCATTAGTGACTCAGCGTCATTGTCATCTATCGGCTGTTTAGTGACCCAGGTTTGGAATGAGTTTTGTGAGTCTCGTTCCTACCAGGGGAATGTCAATCACAAAGAAACCACGTCTACAATCAGAACTTATTGTCACTTGTTGGCCCTTTCAACAGAGAGGTGAAGATTGAATGGGCGATGGAGATTCAAGTGCCCTCTCACCACTAGTGATGGTCCCTCCAAGGCAGGAGATAGGCGCGTTGGCGGAGTGGGGGGAGAGAAGCTTGCATTGCTGTGCCCTTATCATTCTGGTCCTGGAGATAAACAGACTATTTCAGTCTCCCAGGCTCTCAGTCCAGCACTTTCTATCAGCCCAATTTTTAACAAGGACATTCAGTATAATGTCACTTTTTTCTGGCCTACACTTTACTGAGCCTCCTGGTTAGCCAAATCCAGACACCCTACCCCGCCCCTGCCCCCTACAGAAATATTCACCCTACACTTACCCAAAGCCCTCATGTTTCAAAAAACTTTCAGCAAAACAGACTTGTACTTTGACTGGCTCTTAATGGTTTTCACCCAGCATTAATGGGACAATTGAACTGTCTGAAATACTGCTGTCTCATCTCCCTCTTCTAAGCAGCACTGGTTCCATTTCCAGCACTTGACAACAGATTGCAGATGAGTTTAGAACCAGTCTGTAAGCTGTTCCCCAGTCTGGGAGCTGGAAAACATTGGCAGGGGCACTCTGGGTGAGAGATCTTAGCAGACGCTGCAATGCTGCTTCTGCCAGATCTGATTGCCTCAAGCACACAAGGGAGAGAGAGAAGCAACAAACACTCGAGGGGGGAAAAGACATAAATCTTGACAAACACGGCTAAAGAGGACAACAAAAATGTCTCTCTTCCTATTGTTGCATTTCTGTTTGTGGTGTCACTGGAGCATATTGAGTCCATACGTTCCCATCTCAATCCTTTGGAAAGGGAGATTTTTGTTACTCTGTGTGTGTTATTGCAACATATTGGCTGGAGAAAGAGCACATTAGACAACTGTCAGAAATAGTCCTAACCAGTAAAGGAGGAGGGAAGTTCTTTGAATGTTGAGCTCAAACATTCCTGGACCAAAGTCAAGTTCACGGCGAGCAGAGCTGCTAGGCGGATGCTGGCCTAGTTTGTGTTGAAAACTTTTCTTGGCATGCTGAACCTACTGTGCAGCAGGGGCAGTTCAAAGGGGGCTACCGGGATAGGTGCTAGAGCTGGGGCTGCTGCTGCACCCTCTGGTTTGAAGTGGTTTCCATCATACACAGGGTTTATAGTTTGGTTCAATGGCTCTCAGCACCCCCACTATACAAATTGTTCCAGCCCCCCTGGCTACGGGAGACCCTTAGGTTAAAGTTGGAGTTGTGTTTGAATAAGCACCCAAAAGATTGGATGCTTAGTTCTGCCAAACTGAACTGGAAGTCAGACAAGAACTGTTCACGGGGTCTTGTCTGCTCTAGAAAAGTTAGCGCCAGTAGCATAATAACTCCTGCAATAGTGTAGCTGCCACTGGTACTAGCTGCAGTGTAAAAATCAGTACAGTTCAGGCTGAGGAAATATGACACAGTGGTAAAAGCACCTGAGCCCTGTTTACACTGGCACTTGCACTGCTGCTGATAAACCCGTTCTAATTCTCCCTGTATAGGTGCATCTTTTGGCTCCAAGGTTTGTGAACAACTAGTGTATAGAACACCATCCAAAGGCCAGTAGGATGGAGTTGGTCCAGTGGTTTCCTGACAGTGCCTCGTACTGTCGTATTGCGGGGGTCTCATTCTGGGGCTTGCAGAATAGCTCTTTTGGCCAATGTAGGGAAGCGCCATTGATGGACTCTGGAGAGAGCCACAGCAGGTGGTTTTAATTGTCACTACAATAAGAGGCCCTTGAGAGTAAGGGATACTGAAATGGGAGGATGGTGGAAGACTTTGCCCCTATCTCCAGAAGGGAGAAAGATCTCTCAATTAACACACTGTAGATTTGCCAAGGATGTTCCCTGCCCTTTAGCCAAAGGACTTAATAAAGCACTTGAGCCCTTGTAGAGCGCTGTCAGATACAGCAATGCACGAGGAAGCACTCTATAAATGCAGGTGTGCACTCCATCCACTGTCCCCAGTCTTTGCCTTGCGAGTGTCTTTGCCCAGCTATGGCTCATTGCACAGTTTCCCTTGATAAGGACATGCAGCAGTTTTGCTTGCAATGTGCTCCCCATGGGTGTTTGAGATTTTTTCATTTTTCTTCACCCAGATGACCTTTCCATCATCCCTTTATTTTGGAAGGTCTGGTTGAGACCAGAATCAATGACCTGCTCAGTAAGGCCACTGATTCGTTTTTTCCATTTCTGAAGATAAAAATGAGGTGATTAAAACAGCCCAGGATTCCGCCTGAGTGCGCACATGGAGAGGGAGAGAGGGTGTGCTTGCAGGGACGTGTGGGTGGGTGTACACTGAGAGGGTATGTATCCATGGATGAGTGCACATGTGAGTGTACATTTGTGTATGTGTCTCAGGGAAATGTTCAGTAGGAGGTATGGATGTTTCTATAGAACAGACGCTGATGTATCTGTTTCTTTTCACACAACCCATTTGCAGAAATTTGCTAGTTTGTTGGGGGATTTTGTGGACTAGCACAACTGAGATTTGGATAAACTGGTGCCTCCCAGAAGAGTTCTTCTCTCTACTGGAGCTTTTACAGGTGCTTCCCATATTAATAATAATTAATAAGAATGACAATAGATAACTTTTAGGATGATAAGATTTACTTTGCACTTCAGTGTGCCCATTTATGCAAGGATCTCAAAGCTCTTAACAAGCATTAATTCTCCCAGGAGAATGTTAGGTAAGTAGGATTTGACCAGTGTTACAGATGGGGAAACTAAGGAACAGAGACAGTGACTGGCTCCAGGCTGCGCAGCGAATTATTGCCTAAACTCGGAATAGATCCCAGGAACCTTGACTCATGGTCCCCTCCTCTACCCCCTGCAGTAAAATGAAGCCTCAATGAAACCAGCCTAAATAATGGGAGCCCCCCAGTCTTGTTCTATCTGTCTTTGTCCATCCTTCCATCTCAACCTGTCCTATCCTTGCTGCGGAGTGAAGGCTTCTCCAGTGCTACTCTTGTCTGCCCTGCTGAAGGTTATGGCCAGTGTTGGTTAGCGGTGGGTTATGGCTCTGTTAGCCAAGCCCATCTCCCATCAACTGCAGCCTCAGCCTCCAGGGGCCGTCCTCCCTAAAGGCCCCACGGAGTGGGTCTCTGTTGTTCACTGTCTGTTGATTGGAGGTCATGTATCTGGTTTCTGGGTCTGACATGCATCAGGTACACAAACAAGGGCCATAAGCAAATGTCTGCAGAACAAAAGGGGTTGTTGCTTGTCTGTTTTTCACAATGGTGTATTCTTTCCTAGGGCTGTTACACTGTGATCCTGAACTCCTTCGAGACCTACGTGTACCTTGCAGGAGCTCTCGCCATTGGCGTTTTGGCCATTGAGGTACCGGAGCAGTTAATGCGCTAAAAATGCAGTATCTATACAAGTGCAGCCAGTAGCATGAACAGGAGCTGCACATTCACCTTTCAACAGGACCCTTCCCTATCAAAATGCAGGGAGATTATAGTTCAGAGTAACTAGTAAGTAAGGGCTGGATTTTCTGTCTGTCTGCATGCAGGACCGAGAAATCCCTCATCGTACAAGCCTGCACTGCCATCTGGCGTTAGGCCTGGTATAAAATTACAGGCCCATAAGAAGCAGAGGCTTTAAGGAATCCAGCATTTTTCCCAGTAGTACCCAGAGGCCCCAGTCAGGCCCTGTTGTGCGTTTCCATAAAAGAGATGGTCCCTGCCCCATAGTGCTTAAAACAAGATGAAATGAGTGAGTGTCACAGACCATTGGAGGAGAGGATAATAGTAACACAACCATGTGGTCCCAGGGGATAACTAGAAGCACATCTTGATTAATATGTTTCAAACTGTGCCTTTTTAAGGGGCATCTGTTTAGAGTTTGAAACTATAGTGGCCTGAGATTATGAACATATACAGTATTGCCAACCCCAAATGTTCAAAAATCATGAGGAGGCTCACCAAAAATCATGAGATTGGCTTTAAAATCATGTAAAAACAATAGATCTGGGGTTCTTTTTATTTGCCTTCTGCTTTTTGAGCCTTTATGGTGAACTGGGGTCACATTTTGAAGCTTTCTCCACAGTCACGAGGGCTAGAAACGTACTTTTTCTTTAGGAACGAAGGCAGAAATCATCACATCTCCGCTTGACTCCAAGAGCTGGGACTTTAAGGAAAACAATAATTATCATGAGACTCATGACAAAATCATGAGAGTTGGCAACACTGCATGTATCTCCATAATAGAAAGCATCTGTATTTGGCTCTTTGGGGTAGACATAAGCAGAGCCAGGTTTCCATCAGAAAGTCACCCCTACTTGAACATGACGCTACTTTGGGACACTGTTACAGGGGCTCTGGCGTGTGGTTTCCTGATACGCTGGCAATGTGGGTGGGGCTGATGCACTTGGATCTCTAGAGGGGAGTTTCAGGGCGTGAGGGTGGCTTGCCTTCCTGCTGAAGGGGGCAGCAGCTACTGGGAACAGCAAAGCATTCCACCCCCTGGCTGGAGGGTGAGCTCCATTGCAGCAGTGGGAGCAGGGGAGGGTCCAGAGTGGGCAGTGGGAGCCCTGCAGATTAGCAGTGTACCCTACCCAAAACACTTGCAGACAATTTGGAAAGAGCCCAGGTTGCTGTGGTAGCCATCGTCCACTCGGGTGTATTTGTTGATAGTGGGTGGGAATAGGGTTTAAAGTAATGGGAAGGGTGGAGAGGAGTGCAGCCCCTCCTCTGCTAAAACCCTTTCCTCTCCCAGGCTTGGGTAAGCAATGCCTTGCCTTCTCTTTCTCCCTGGCTGGCGTGGGGAAAGCTCCCCCTCCTCATTCAGTCTATATTAAGTCAGGGCAGCCCTAGGCCTCAGTAAGGGTTTTTCATTGTTCTGTAAGATGTGGCTGATGGCTGTGTTTTGTTTGTCCTCTTTCTCATCCCTTTCCAGCTGTTTGCCATGATCTTTGCAATGTGTCTCTTTCGAAGGATCCAGTAGGAGGTTCCCCCTGAGCAACTGCGATGCTCCTATGTACTTGGAAGAAAGACCGAAAAAAAGAGGAAGAAAAAACTTTTATTTTTTTTAGCAAAATGGAAACAAAAAAGGGTTGTAATATATGAATGACCAAATGGATTGTACTTCAGGGGCGGGAACTTTGAGGTGCTGTGCACTACACTACGCCACACCGACCTTCTCCCAGAGCAACCTGCACAGACATTGATCAGGAGCGAAGTGCAATGAATTGCATTGCACTAGACACTGACGGAGCCTGCGGGGTGGGTGGGAGGGAAGGCAACTGAAATGGTCCCCATCAGAGCAGGACACTGCCTAGTATATTCACAATTGTATTGTTTTAGATAGCGAAGAAAGAGAAGAACTGTATAATGCAACACAGGAGCTCGATTCAGTATCCAAAGGAAGCAGGTCAACCACAGCACATGGGTGTAAAGGTCAGGCAAGTGTCAAACGACCAGACAAAAAGGGCTTTTGATACACAGAAAACTGTGGCAGCCATTGTTTACAAATTTCCATTTCTGGTCTAAAGTTTTAACTGCCAGCCAGGAAATGGAAGCTCATGTTCAGTAGAGGAGGGTCAACTACTATCACTTAACACCTCCAGGAGAACCCTTGGACTCCTTGGAGTGGGGCATGCCTTTCCCTGGAGTCCCATCAAAGGGGATGTGACCCTGTGGGAAATGAGGAAGATTCTCCTCTAATGGGGGCTGGCAGAGGGCTGAGATGCAATCAGAAATTTGGTGCATACCTTTCCTTATTTACTCTGTCACTTTGGTTTTCTGTTCAGTGTTTTATTAGAGGAAAGCAAGGGGTTCCCGAATCCTGATCTTACCCCTCTCTCCTTTAAAAATGATTGGTCTGGCCAAGAATAGCTGACGCTGCCAGCCTCATGGCAAGGGCATATTGTTTTGTCTTCTAAATCTTGACCACTCAACTCCGACATGCAAAATTGTAGTTTGTACTTTTGTAGTGCTCCGTTAGCTTAATTATCTGCACTGGGTTCCAATGTTCCTTCCAGCCAGGTGGGGAATTCTCAAACATGGTACTGGTAGCAAAGGGGCCCATTTGTAGTTGTCTCCCACACTATTTTCTTTGTGAGTCTTGTGGCTTCATTTATGATCTGAGAGTTTCCCTTTAGCTTGTCCCAAGGGGCTGAGAAGAAAGAGAGTGGAATCAACTAAAGTCATTTTAACGTAGCCTCCTAGATTAAGGTTTCCTCCATTGAGATGCCACTTTGACATTTAAATAGTGTCATCCATTTAATCATTTAAAACCAAATCTGAGAAAAATACATAAGGACCTTGATCGAGGGTTACAAAGGATAGAACTGAGGCTCCAAGACAAGTGGAGCATTTACAGTGATAGAAGTGGGCCCATGTCCTCGGGGATTTCCTAGGAGGGACCATGCAGATATGTGTGACTATGTAGGTCATGGTGAAGCCTACTAGTTGGCAAAGGACCTTGACTTAATATGCACCAGAGTGAAAAGTTAGGCCGCTGAAGGATGAGACTAGGACATTAGAACCTCACATACAGCGTTTCTGAGGACATGTGGAAATCGCTTGGAGACAGGAGTCTAATCATCAGAGAAATCTGGGCATGGACATGAAGAAAATCTGTCCCCAGCCACAAATGAAGTCAGCAGTGGATAAATGTTGGAATCGGGGCCACGGCTGTTGAACAGTGAAAGGCCTCAGATGCTGTGTTAAAACTTTTATTGAAAGGGCTTATAGGTAATTACCCCTAGGAGCAGTTTTAATGATGCATTTGAGAGTTAAATTCTGCTCCTTTGTACAATGAAGAAAGAAAGTGGCTTTGCTAGCAAAACTGGCAGTATCTGCTGGAAGTCTAATTTGTTCCTAAAACTTTTTAAAAAACCAATCGGCTGTACTTAATGGTCTAGCGTGCGAGTTTTTCTGAGTGGTCAGCCCACCATGAGAAGTGTGTGCAAGGGGGGAACTGAGCCATAACATTGTGCTAATCCACTAAGATGGGGACAGACCCAATAATTGATGTTCCTCTCTAGATACAGGCAGAAGGGAAAAGGCTGTGTGACCCTGCACCAAGAGTTAGTCACTGTGCACACTGGAGAGAGTGATTCCCAAGGGAGGAAAAANGGGGGGGGGGGGGGGGGGGGGGGGGGGGGGGGGGGGGGCAGGGAAGGGGAGTAAGTAGTAGCCAAAACAACCACCCATTACTCCACTTATAATAGCCAGAGTCTGTAGCTGGCAATAGAACCTGAGTAGCTAACATCCAAAACACTATAAACAGCAAGAAAGTTTGTTCTTGTCAGTTGGTGTCTGGATCTCTGGCTGGGTGCCTAACGTGGCAGCTAGAATTCTTGGTGTCTGGAGGAGCAACCCATCTCCTTTGCTTTCGGAGTCCTCCCTCCATCCCCTTAATTTCTTGCTCTATTGTGAAAGGTTCCCTTTGGCCCAAATCAGGTCTTGAAATTTAGCAGATGGAGGGGAAGGCCCTGCCTGGCCTGGAGTTGTGTAATTGAAACAAAAACCACAGCTCTCTGCTAACAGCACAAAGAATATGATTCAAATCCGGAAAGAACATCCTCTAGGTGTGCCTTTTCCAGAGTGGAGTCTGTCAGCATGTGGAGGAACAGGGATAATACAATAGCAAACCCTAAATGTTGCCTTTCCAGGCTTATTCCCCTTTGGTTTTCCCATTTATCACTTTCTTTCATCTTTTTTAAAAAATTAAATTCCCTCCATTCTTTTCCTCTGTAATGGTTGTTCTCTCTCCTTCCCCCATTTATTTATTTATTCTCTTAGCTTTCTCCTCTTTGTGTGTGTCCCTTTCTCTCTGAGAAAATAACTTTTATTTTTTCCATCTTGTCTTCTCACTCTCTCTAATTTCACCCACATGTCCCTCGTCTCTTCTCCTTTGTTTCCCTTTTTCTGTCCTCCCTGCCCCTGTTGTGCAGTTGTTGTCTCCCCCCATTCTCCCCTTAGGCAACAGGGAATGGATCACTTGATGATTACCTGTTCTGTTCATTCCCTCCGAAGCACCTGGCACTGGCCACTGTCGGAAGACAGGATACTAGGCTAGATGGACTGTTGGTCTGACCCAGTATGGCCATTCCTATGTTCTTGCTGAAATCTTCATATCCTCTCTTCAAAGGGCTAGAATCACAGGAATGTAGGACTGGAAGGGACCTCAAGAGGTTATCTAGTCCAGTCCCCTGCACTCATGGCAGGACTAAGTATTATCTAGGTCATCCCTGACAGGTGTTTGTCTAACCTGTTCTTAAAAATCTCCAATGGCAGAGATTCCACAACCTCCCCAGGTCATTTGTTCCAGTGCTTAACCACACTGACAGGAAGTTTTTCTTAATATCTAACCTTAATCGTCCTTGCTGCAATTTAAGATCATTACTTTTTGTCCTGTCCTCAGTGGATAAGGAGAAAAAATTTCATCTTCCTCTTTATAACAACTTTTTACAAACTTGAAGAGGGTCTCCCCTCAGTTTCTCTTCTTCAGATTAAACAAATCCCATTTTTTCAATCTTTCCTTGTAGGTCATGTTTTCTAGTGCTCTAATTATTTTTAGGAGTACTTGTGGCACCTTAGAGACTAACAAATTTATTGTAGCATAAGCTTTCGTGGGCTACAGCTCCCATGAAAGCTTATGCTACAATAAATTTGTTAGTCTCTAAGGTGCCACAAGTACTCCTATTCTTTTTGCGGATACAAACTAACACGGCTATCACTCTGAAACCTAATTATTTTTGTTGCTCTCCTCTGGACTTTCTCCAATTTGTCCACATTTCCTGAAGTGTGGTGCCCTGAACTGGACACACTACTTCAGAAGAGGCCTTATCAGTGCTCAGTAGAGGATTACCTCTCGTGTCTGGCTTACAATGTTCTTCCTAATACATCCCAGAATGATGTTTGCTTTTTTGCAACATCATTACAGTGTTGGCTCATATTTAGTTTGTGATCCACTATAACCCCCAGATCCTTTTCTGCAGTACTCCTTCTTAGGCAGTCATTTCCCATTTTGTATTTGTGCAATTGATTAATCCTTCTTAAGTATAGTACACCTCTACCTCGATATAAAGCTGTCCTCGGGAGCCAAAAAATCTTACCGTGTTATAGGTGAAACCGCATTATATCGAACTTGCTTTGATTCACCGGAGTGCACAGCCCCCCCCGCGCGCGAGCACTGCTTTACATCCGAATTTGTGTTATATCGGGGTAGAGGTGTACTTTGCATTTGTTCTTATTGAATTTCATCCTATTTACTTCAGAGTATTTCTCCAGTTTAAGATCATTTTGAATTCTCATCCTGTCCTGAGACATGCTCGAGAAATCAGGAAGCAGCACCCTCCAATAAAGAAATGGAGACGACTGTTAAGAGATGCACAAACCCCTCGTGCAGGTTCCAACCATCTTGGGTCATCTGAAATGCTGGGGATTGAGTCAAGGGGAGAGGTGAGGAATTTCCTCCATGGAATTTTAATGAACAGGAGACTCCAGAATGGGGAATCCTTTGTTACTGTGAGACACACAAGTTTTGTTTTTTGATCACCATGATGTGTCACTGCCTTTGTCTGTGGTCTCATGCTGTATAATCAACAATGCTGGGTCTTGTTCTTCCCCGAGCTCTAGGCAGGAGGAACAAACAATTTTTTCCCTTTTGAGTTTCTGCTGCGTTCTTTTGGGGGCAGGGTGTTGAGGTATAATCACTCCTCACTTGAGAGCTCTGTGTAGGAAAGCGACCTATACGGAGTCACCAGTGTTAGCCCCCATGCTGTAGAACGAAGCCCAGAGCCCATGCACCTTTCATGTAATTATCTAGAGCAGTTTGTTTCTGTAAGTCCACCCCGTCCCTGTCTGTTATTTATCTCTTACATTACTGTTGCGAGTGCCTGGGAAACAACCTGCGTGTGAAAGAACGTTGAAATCTATTTTAAAAATTGTAAATGTTCCTTTTATTAGATAGTGGAGCTAATTTATCCTCTATTGCCTATTGTAATGCTTTTTATATTGAAAGGATTTTTTGTAATATAAACCAGAACACGAGCCTGAAGCATTCTGCACAATTTGTGTGCATTTCTTAAAAAAAATAAAAATAAATAAAGGTATTGTGACAGTGCAGTGGGACATCTTTAATTTTCACTATTCACATGATTGTTTTTTTTATGTTAAGTACAGTCACTTTCTCACCAAAGGAGGAATAAACTCAGCTAAGATGAGGTATAAACTGAATCCAAAAATCCTAAGAGACAGGAAAGGCTGGCTGGCTGGCTCAGGGAGTGGCAGTGGGACGAGAGCCTCTCTCCTCTCCAGGGCCAGCACTGGCTTGCCTTGAGGTCAGGAAGGGCTGAGCCGGGAAGTGCAGGGACCTGCTTGAATTTTTAGCCTCCCTCACCTTAAGTTTAGGGCTGTAAGAATCCAAGGTTTTGGTTCCGCCCATTGCAGACACAGGAACCAGGTACAAAAATCATGTACAGAAACTCACTATGTAAATGCAGGCTCGTCTTTGTTCAGAACTCAGTCACCTGGAGAATATGTCTCAGCTGTGCAGAGGGCTGCACAAACACCTTGCAATGCTGCCCCTCTCTCCCTCAGGGTAAGTCAGGTTCATTACCCTCATTTCATAGATGGGGAAACTGATGACTGGGAGGTGAAGTGACTTGGCCATGGTCATCTAGCTAGTCAGTGGCAGACACAGTCTTAAAGCCTAATAAATTTTGGCTGCGAGCCTAGGCTGCCACTTTGCCTAGAAGCACAAGGACAACTGCTTCGTCCCTGTGAAATTTCAGCAAGGTGCTGCCCTGTACCTGCTGCCGCTGCTGGCCCAACCTACCTTTATAGAGTGGAAGGAACCGCCCAGCAGTGACTAATACCCGGTTCATCTCTGCTGTAGGATTTAATTCTAGAATACAATTGTAAACGCCCCCAGTCAAGCCAAAACTGAGGCAGCAACCCTCTGCTAGCTGTAGGCTTCTGGCAGTGCTGCATGGTATTGCCTGGGTCCTTCTCTGAGGGCTACCCAGTGCTCTAGCCGATTATGAAAATCCCTTGTAGAGTCTGCCATTACTCATCCCTAATGGTGGAGTGCACCTGTCAGCTGGTAACTAGCGATTGCCAGGGAGGAGTATACACACCCCTTCTCCAACAGGGTACATCGCTCTCTGCATTAGAGCTGAAAGGTGTCAATTCCAGTCCCATGAGACAGCCCCACTGCAGCTCAAAGAGAGGTTTGATCAAGCTAGTTCTCCAACTGGAAGTGCAGCTACAGCAGACTTAGCTAACTTCCAGCTCCAGTGTAGACATATCCAGACGGTCAGCATGTGGTCCTGCTGTCTCTGTATGCATCAACCCTGGGCCCACATTCCATATGCTCTCACTCATCACTGTAGCACACTAATTCGCAAATGACTTCCCTCTACCCTGCCCCAGTCCCTATGGCACTTGGTTACATTGCACAGTAGGTTGAGTTTATGCTCCATTTGATCTGTCTCTTCCTGGGAGCAGGCCTTTACATTGATTTAATTGGCCCTCATGGCCAGTAGCCCTCCACCCCGCCTCACCCTTCTGCTCTCTCCAGATCACTTAGGCTGGAGGGGGCAACAAACACCAGAGAACAGAATCACCATGTCAGCTACCCATTTGGTCAAATACTTGAAATTATAGCAGCAAAAAACTTGACCCTCCCTTCCAGGAACCGGGGGGGGGAGGGGGGGGCTGGGGCTTCTATGGAAGTTTAGGTGCTTTAAAACCTCTTTGGAAATCCTGCAATCAACCTAGACTAGATTGCAACCAACCCTGAGCAATGTGTGCTGGATGGTTCACTGCCATGGCAGATGCAGAGGTGGGGCCTTCTGACAGTGGTTCATATCTAAAGCCCATTCCTATGCTGCATTGATTAATACAAACTCAGCCCTGATGGCCAGTGGTGTATGCTAGGGGCAGCATTTTTCTACCCATACCCAAGAAAGATCCTTTCCTAGAACTTGCCTATTCTTGCTGAAATGAAATTAACCCAAAAAACCCAGGATCCACTTTGTTACAGGTTCCATTCCAGACAGTACCCCTGAGGCTCATGATGAATTTTAACTATAATCTTCTCCTGGCCAGACTGGAAAGTTACACGCAGCCCCAGCATTAGCAAGTAGCTTAGGGTCCAAAGTTTACCTCTTGCTGCACTTGGCCTGGGGCTCTCAAATTTTTTTGTTGTTGATTTAGTATCAGCTCAAATAGTTTCAGCATTTCCCCTTGAAACAGACATTGCAATGCACACAGCAGGCCAAGTTCATGCAGCTGTTTGTAAATGCCAGAAGCAGGTAACAGAAATAAGCTTTAAGGGAGAGCTGTAGTGAAGATGCACCAGGCTTTACCATGGATGTCCATGTTAACTTTAATCAGGGATTTTTTTTCTGGCTGATGCTAAGAAGTGGCCCTTAAAGCTAATGTTCTTCAGCAGCCACCTTAGCTCTGTTGTTCAAGACAGTTCTGATTCCCAGGAGCCTGCACATGCTTATTCCAGGTCTGTCAGCTCCCCCTGGTGGTATATTAATAAGTCCATGCCATCTATCCAATCCTTCGGATTTCAGTACAGTGGAGAACAAGCAGCCTGGTACTGGAAAGCAGGTGGGGCAAGGTACTATCTTCTCCAGGATTGTCACTAGAAGCATAGTGGAGCCAGGGTTAAGTCGTCCTCAGCCTCAAGAGCAACGGTCAGGGAACAATGAAGTCCTGTTATGCCTTTGGCATAGCTGGGGAAGGCAAGATGGGCCTAGTACTTTTCCCTGCTCAGCCCTTCTTTATCCCAGCCAAATAGGATCTTGAAGACACAAAACCTCAGCAGTTGGTCCTTTTTTCTGCTGAATCCAAGAGGAAATTGGTACCTGTATAGTAGGAGTGGAGAAGACCAGCTGGCTCATCTAGTCCCTCACTTCACTAGAGTAAGATTCACACAAGTACCCACAGAACAGTGATTTACCCCCCTGTAGTCCTCACTGACAAGCCTTTTTCTCACTCTTGCTAACAGTGATGGGTGCTCTAGCATAGACAGGACACAAGGGGAGTATTTTAACCATGGCCTCATCTAGACCTAAGTTGGGGACTGGTTAAAATGTCATTGGCTGATCTATGCTAGTGCATGCACTAGTGTTACCCGCAGGGGAACTGCTGCAAGAGGAATTAAGGAAAAAAATACAAGCAGCAGCCCAGACTATCTACCAAACTTCCAAAACAATGAGGCTTATTCAGTCTTAGAGACTATTCAACAGCTCTTTACATTTCTCCCCTAATGCAACCCAAGTATTTTCTCCATCTTTTTCCACCACTCTCCCTTAAGGAGATCCACACAAGATTTGGATGTAGCTTGGCTCTGAGTTTCACAGGACTGTGATGACAAAGAGAAGATAGATGCCACCCTCTTTTCTTGCTGTATTTAACCCAGTGTGTCCTGTCAGCATTGCTATAGCATCTGTCAGCACAGAGTAAATACATTGGGTGTTGTCTCTAAAAAACACAACACTACCTGATTGGAGCTGTGTCAGCAGCCCTGCCTTAGAGGGCTGGCCAGGATTAGTTCTGAAATCTACTCACTAAAGGGGGAAAAAGGGCTCTAGGTGAGAGTGAAAGGCAAATGAACAGCTCCAAGCCTATAGGAGCTGGATTGAATCCTTTGCCGGCTGCCTTTGCTTCCTCTCCCCTCTGGGATTCAGTTTCTATGTGCTGCAATCATTTTGTGCTTTGCTGAAAAGGTTTCTGAGCTTGTGATTCCACCGGCCAGTTTCCTCCATTGTCCCTGAGCCTGACTGGTCCTTACATCTTGTCAGCCTTCCCTGCTGCGTTAACTTGCCTTCTCTAGACAGATATGGGGAGGGCTGCAGGGGTCGGCTCTCCCCCTGCGCCTCATGTGGCAATGGCGCCAGTAGTGGGTTTACACACTGATTCATGCTGGCAAGTGGAAAAGAAGGGAATTGCTTTAGAACAAAAGGGACCAACGACAACAACAAAAAGTGACGTTACTAACAGAAACCCTCACCCAGAAAGCCTCAGGGATTAGACTTTCTTGGGTCGCCGTCCAACTTGGTAATAATAGTAAACGGTGATAAGAGTGAAGAGGATCCGGCTGGTGAGGAGGAGCATGGCACCTGTGGATATCCGGCCACTCTCGACAAGGGCGATGGTGGTAACTGAAGGAGGGAGACAAGGCACAGGTTGATAGTGAAATAACAGAGTACATTCAAATAGAGTGCAGGTCTCTAGTGCCCTATAGTGGAAATTCTCAAAGAGGATTTATCCATCCTGAAAACTACAAGACAGCCTTGCAATTTCTGCCCATCGATCTGTTTGTCTGCTTCTAACACTGCTGCCCCACTACATTATTCACTGAGTCATTAAGCAACTGTGATTATATATCTTAACGAAATATAATACTGGGGCCACATTCAGCAGTGGAGTAAGTTACATATGGGGTATGAACAGTGTCCCATGTATTGTGCAATTTCACAGTCACAGAATTTGCCATGGCATTTGTCCCTTGCCCTAGACTAATAATCATTTACAATTTCACTTAGGAAAAAGAAAAGAAAGCTCTATCTTCAGGCAGACAGCCTGAAATATCCTACTCAGTGTTAATTCTGAAACCTACCGCTGACAGCTTAAATAGCACGTTTGTTAATTTCATTGCTGATTTTCTTCAAAGCAGAAATATTAATAAAATGTGCTTCTCTCACAAACGCCTCCAGCAGGTAACAAGTTGTAGCTATGCCCTGCCAAAACCTGCCACTTTCCCCCATGGCAACTCTACAAAGCAGTCATTGAGCTGTCTATGCAAGAAACCGTGGCATATTGGAAACCAGGTGTGAATAATGTAAAATATATTGAATTTAATATCAGATCATGTTGTCCCATGTTTTATTCATTTTCATATTTCATGTAATAAAAATCCTCCATTTTAATGTAAGTGAAGCTACCATACAATTTCCAGTCTGCCACACCAGAGTTCCACAGAATCGAGGGACCTAAATGCAGAATTTAACTCCAGCTTGCTGTGGAGTGCCTGGGGTAAGTGGGTCGGAAAGTGGGCATTAGTGGCAAAATAGAGTTGGGTGGACCAATCTGGCATTCCATAGGTGTGCACACAACTATAACTTCCACCCCCTGTAGAAGGAATAGGGGGAGGGTAGTGGGAAAAGAGACAGCAAAGAGGATGTAAGATTCTGAGCCTGATTCTCCACTGCCTTGTGCAGTCATTTATTTTGTTCCCACTTTCCACAGGTATGCTACTGTAACAGCATAGTCCACTCCTTTAAGAACAACCAGGCCTATTCTGAGGCAGAGCCTGTTTAAGAACAGCTGCTTGGGCATTATCAGACCCAGCTTGGGAGGTGTCAGGTGAATGATGAGCAGCTGATATCTGCTAAGGCTGAGAGAGACTGCTATAGAAAACAGGTTGCTTCCCAGGCAAATGGTCTATAGGCAACCTGGGGAAGAGCTGACAGGAATATAGAGGCTCTGGCAAGGAAGTCCCTGGGTCAGGGAAACTGTAGCTACTGGATTTATTTGAACTGTTTGAAAGTTGTTGGTACAATCAACAGTAACCTGCAGAAAGGGCCTGAACAGATGCAGAGTGCAGCATTTAAACCCTTCTTGGGCTGATCAGGGACCATGGGGCAGCTCTAGGCATCAGCAAAACAAGCAGGTGCTTGGGGCGGCAAATTACCAGGGGCGGCATAATCCTGGGGCCCCAGCTCCGACCTGAGGCAGTGTCCTGGGCTGGATCCTGACCGCCCTGTTGTTCACTGACCGGGGCTGTGCGGCAGGACAGGGGGAGCTGGCTCACTGGAGAGCATGTCCCTGCTGCTCTCCCACTGGCAGCGGCCAGCCCCCCTCAGGCAGGAGCCGGTAGCATGGCCCTGCCCCGGTCGCGGAGCAGGGTGTGGCGGCGGAACATGGGGGCCGGGCAGGCCGCTCCTCCAGCGCCAGCTGCGGGCTCCTCCTCGGCTTGTCCCCGCCTCCGCCTCCTCGTCCCTGCACCGCCTCCTGCCCGGGGAAGGGAACGGCAGCCCGGGCTGAGCTGAACTCATGCCATTGCACAGGCCGAGCCCGCGGCCTGCTTGCGGGGGTCCCAGGGAGTGGGAGGCCCGGGGACCCAGCCCTGAGATCACCAGCCGCCGGCTGCTCGGCCCCGGACCCCGGCAGCTGAACCCCGCAGCCGCCCCAGTTCGCTCCGCGTGAGAGCTACAGGCGGTGCCCCCCACCCAGCTGGCTCTGTCCCCANGCCCTGGCTAGAGAGATCGGGCAGCCCCCCAACGCCCGCTGCTTGCTCCTGCCGGCACGGGGCTGCGACGCCCAGCTCCAGAGGGCAGTGCCAAGCCCCCGGGCGTGCTCGCAGGGAAGGAGAGACAGGAGGCAGAGCTGTCTCCCACGCAGCTCCAGGCCCCTCTGGCTAGTCGGCAACGACAGCCAGGCTGGGTAACTCGCCAGCAGCATGACTTGGTCCGACCCGCATGAGCCCTGGGGTCGGCGCTGACGTCCTGCCTTTGCCAAGGCCTCCAGCGCAGGGGCAGCCCTAGCTCTGCCCAGGCAGACACAGCCCAGCTCACTCCATGGTCGGCCCAGTGAGTTAATGAAATTGTTTTATTTTACTAACTACAAATTCTCTGTTTTCATTTTTTTTTTTTAATTTTAAACAGTCAAAACCAAACCAAAACAAAATTGCAAAGTGCAAACGTGTAAAAGGCAAAAAAAAAAAAAAAATGGGGGGGGGGGCAGCAATAAACCTAGAGCCGGCCATGCAGGGACCCCACTGGCCTACAGCTCCTCTTGTGACTTTGTAGTGTTTTATGCCCTCTTTGCCCCCTTAATGCTCAGTTTGGGGGTAACCACATGAGAAGCAAGGTGGCAGAGACTCAGCCCCGCTGTGCCCAGGAGGGCTGGGTATTACGGTGATGGTCACTCCACAAGCGTCAGACTGCATTAACGACTTTGCCTCCTCTACCGTATCCTCTCTCTTCAGCCTTCTGACTGGGTAAGTTTCACTCACGCTGAACACCTGAGGCCCAATTATGGTTTCAGCTGCACTACAGTAAGTCTAGATAACGCCACTAAATTCAGTGAGGGGACTCCAGATTTCCACCAGTGTAAATAAGAGCAGAATCTTTCCCCCAGTGAATGCCAAATCAGTGCAAGTTATGCTGCTTTGCCATTTACAGCATTCCCTTCTTCCCAGGCACTTGTGTGGGGAAGGGATAGCCTATCACTTGGCCAATCCCCTCTGCTTCCCTCCCGCCTCAGTAGAGCTACTCACCTAGGAACTGCACCCCAAAGTAACAGGCTTCTGTCAGCAGGGTCCAACGGATGATGATCTTCTCAGATGTGTACAGGGCATTCCACATGATAAGGGAGAGACCTGAGACAAGAACACATAGCAAAACTGCTTCACAGGCTGAGAGATGTTGCAGGGGAAAGGGGCAGCTCAGAGACCCCTCTACGGGGAATCTCAGAAGTAACAACAACTAATTCATGGGGCTAACACTCATAGGCATGATAGAGCTGTGCTGGTGGAACTGAGTAATCTACTGTGGTGGCCCAAAGTTACAGATGGGGTTGCTGCAATGTATCTGGATGGATCCACCTTCCAGGCTTGACACTGCTAGAATGCCCCAGCCTGAATCCTGTAACCAAACTTGTCTCCTCTGCACTTAGATAATATGGTAATGAATGCACTAGAAATACAAACACTCCAAATGTGGTGGGATGGAGAGAGGACCAGAGCAACTCATTGTGAACAATCCCAGGGTCAGGGAGGCTGTTTACTGGGACACAGGTATTCATGACATCCCAGTATGGAAGAACCACCTGCAGCTCTGTGCTTACCACCCCATGTGACTCACCAAGCTGCCAAACTCCCTCTCCCAAAATCCAGATCCCAAATACGCTTATTACTGGAGTCGGCCTTTTGCCTTGCTTGGCTCTGAGTCATGTTCATGCCTTTCCCAGAAAGCACCACTGTTCAGCAGCCCTGGTACAGAGAGAGTGAAGTCCTGTCCTGACCTTATATTGGAGGAGACAAAGGGAAACCAGAGGCCAACAAAAGGGGAGCTGTATCACAGAACTGGGGGTTTCCAAGTGCAGGCTGTGTGTGTTGTGCTTCCATTCTGCACCACCAGGTGCTGCTACAGGCTAAGGAGAGGGGATGGGAAGTGGATAAGCAGAGAACCGTTTTTCCATATGTACCAGAACCCCTGATCCTGCTACCTACCAAGCACAGTACCCTTGGGTGATTCCTGCCACCATTAAAAGATAAGACCTTGCACTTAAACCCACTGTCGTAAGCAGTCCCCTCTGTCCAGCCATCACGCCCTCTGTACAGTATCCTCAGCATCCCAGCGACAGATTCAAAGAGTGAGCAGACATTATGGGCCTGGTCTGTGTAAGTTTAGTGCTAGTGAAAGGCAGCAGGGCAAGCTTCTCCCCTCCCCACTATACACACCACCCTGGGAGTCTGAACTTCCATAAAACCAATTTGTTCATTGTCATTCCCAAGAGAAATCTGCCAGGACTACATTTTCCCTAAGCCTCCCACCTTCAGCTCCTCCACCCTTCAGTTCTGCTGCCGCCTCCTCCTCCCCACATGGCACTGAGAAAGGGCTGACGTGTTCTGAATCTTTCCAGGCTCGCTGGAGGTTGCAGAACATGGAGCTGGGGGAGGCAGCCCTGCTTCCCCCAAAGATTCCAGCCTCAGAGGGACAAGGGAATTGCCACACTGGAACAGGCCAATGCCTTGCCTAGCCCAGTACTCCCCCCCATGTTCTGCATCAAGGCTAGATGGGCCATCTAGCCTTGTCCCCCACCCCCTCCTGCTGAACCAGTTCCTATCAATGGCCCTTCCAGTCTAGTATTCCATTTCTGGCAGCTTGCAATCTCCTCCCCTCACACGGTGCAACACAATGTTAGAGACAGTATGGAGGGAGGGGGTTTTCTTGATCCTAGAGCTAGGAGGGAGATGGACCTTTTTGCAAAAAAACCAAAACCAAACCACTTGAAGGGGCATTTACCCTGACGTTGCCTGGCTCTGTCCTAACCCGGTCTGAGGTTAGGTCTGGTACAGAGCTTTCCTTCCTCCTCCCCATTAGGATACTTCACTCAGAGCTTCACTCAGAACATCTTCCCTGTTACTCCCACAGATTGAATCTCTAAGCTCAGTCTCAGCATTACTTACTGAGGAGGGCTCCTCCGTACAGCCTGATGGGAGTCTTGCTGTTGACGGATTCTTCTTCAAAGATGGCATCATAGAGCTGATCAGGGAAAGTGAGAGCCTAAAAGGAGCGGGAAGGAGACCGAGGGAATCTCAGTTGCTCTGCATGAGATCGGGTCACTTGAAAATAACAAAAGTAGAAGAGCAGCAGCTCCCCCTGGGTTGGAGAGCGCAGACTGTACAACAGGGGTGCTACATGTGTTTTGGGTCACTTGGGGGAGAGGGGGGAGAATTAGAGAGGAATAGCCTCCAGGATCTCCTCTGTGACTGAGACTGCCAACTGTGGTTTTATGAACCTGCTACTAGAGGCTGGGACTCAGGTGTTAGGAACAACCTGTCAGGGAAGCTCTTGGTAAAACCCATTACAGAGAGACAGCTGATCACAGGCCAGGAAGAGAAAGTGGCAGCAGCTTTTGGAGGGTAGTGATGACAGAATAATGCATAGGGCCATGGAGATTGCTAGGTCATGACTGCACTTTGGCAGCCCCAGGTTGGGCTCTTTCTGGGAATGGTTCTCCCACTTACCATGATGGCGACCCCAGAAAATATGATGGCAGAGACAAACTGCCAGACCCTGCATGGGAAGAAACACAGATCAGAGGCACAGAGATTCCCCATGCCCTCACTCTTCCATCTGCCCCAGGTATATCCCAGAGGACACCCCCACCCAGGATATCAGGGAAAAGGGAATTCAGTTTGTGATCCTTTCTTTATGTGGATGGAGAGACTGTCTTGGAGTAGAAGCAGCCAGTATGGAATACAGATAACCACCAAGGGATTTCCTGGCTAGCTGGAACACAATCAGTTTGGGGCATCTGACCGAGGAAGCCTTTGCCATGTACAAGTCAGCTGGGCATTTGGGGCCTGACTGATTTCAGTGGTGAACAATGGAGCAGGGACAGGTCTCCTTTGGGCATCAGTGCGTAGGTTAATGGGCTGGGGTATTGCACATTCAGTTTCTCTCCTTTCAACTACTCTTCTAGGCTGGTCTATAGTCACAAGGTTTGATTTAGTAGCCAATAAGGACTGGGCACCCAATTGGACATTCCCATCAGCTATAGACCAGCCTAGAACCCCGGCACACCCAGCTTACCCCCAAACTCATCAGCTCATACAGCCCCACTATTTCCCTTTACTCACTCAAGATTCCACCCTGACACATTTGGCAAACTTTCCTACAAGACTCTGCACTTTTGCTTGTAGCCAACAGGCTGCAGAGTTCCCAAGTCCTTGTAGTCCCTTAGCTTGTGTCTCTTTGAAGAAGGAAACTTGCTCACAGCTGCCTAAAAAAGTTTCTACAGCTTAAAAAAAACCAAAACAACAACATACCAGTCCTCTCATAAGAGAGGCCCCAGCACACCTTGGGACACATAAATTAGACTCAACTCATCCAGTCCACACCTAGGACACTGGCAGTATATAACTGTCTTGTGACAGAATTCCCAGGTCCAAAGCCAGCCCCAGAGGTTTCTCACCCCATGAGAGTCACTCTCCCAGCACTGGCTCAGCAACAGCTCAAAAGGCAGGGTTTGCCCCCTTGTATTGGAAAGGTACTATATCCACATTCAGAGCTCAGAGATAACCACTGAGGCAGAGACCTAACATAAGATCCCAGATGTTTAATGCCAGGGGCTCTGTTCTATAACACAGGGGAGACCCCTTTAGACACCATACAAGAGTGCTAGTCCTCACTCGACCCCCCCACTCCCATTACACAGATGAGTGACACCTATGCCCAGATCCTCAAAGGAATTTAGGTGCCTACCTCCTCTTGATTTCAATGGAAGTTAGATGCCTAGGTACCTTGGAGGATCTGCACTGCATAGGTGAGGGATACCTTCATACCACCACATAGCATACAACTGGGACAGGCCCAACAAAGAGGTAGGGATATCACCATACCTCACACAAGTGAGAGCCTCGCTACACAAGTGAGAAATCTGCTGTGCATACTGCAGAAGTGTAATACTCTACCCACCCAGCCCGCACAGGGGACACAACCCACCCATTGGCAAAGGGGAAATCACCCAGTAAACCCCCTACTGCACAGGAGACATCCACACACATACGGCATGGGTGAGGCACCTGTCCATGTTCAGGGTCATCCCGGGAGTGCCTGTACAGCCACCTGGGCTCAGCCCATCAGCACAGGTGCCCTGTTATAAGAAGTGTCTGCCTCTCTGACCACTGTATTGACAAGTAGCCCCAAGTGCACCCTTCTGTGGCTAGCAAGGCTAAGGAGGATGCAAGGCTGCAAATGGGAGTGGGGAGAAGGCAGCAGCCCATGTAAATATTTAGGCCCAAGACCTCCCTTAATGTCACCAGCCTCATCCCAACTGTACAGCCTGAGTGCTCAGACTCTCCATGGAAACTTACCTGAGCCCCAAGGGTTCCCGCACAGCAAATTTTATTTCATTGCCCAGGACTTGACTGATCTGAAATTCAAATGAGAACACATGGTGTCTGAACAGCCTATCCCCAAGCTCCTGCAAACAATCTCTGTCAGCCTGAGGAGAGGACACACATCCAACCCTATGGGGGGAAATCTTATCTCTGGGTGGAATCTCTTCTCCCTCATCTAGATCTGTTGGCCCCCTTTGGCAAGTTCCCAAAGGGTCATTTGATTATTTGGAGCCCCACCCTCTAAGGAAAATCCCTCCCTCCTCCTCTCATTGGAATGAGGTGCAATCTCTCTCCTCTCCCCCCCCCCAATGGAGAGCTCCTCTTATGGGTGGGAGGGAGCAGCTGTCTGTTTACACAGATAATGGCTGCTGGCTGTGGAGAAATATGCATGGGGCCATGATTCTCCAATATGTCCATTCTGTAGATGGATTCCTTCACTAGTAACAGACCGCCTCATGGATCCCACTCCCCTTGAGGTGTTCCATTCTGTAGACCACCAGGAAGCATCCTCTGACCACAGTTTAAGAGCCACTCTTCTAGGGGTACCCACAACCAGATATAGGGTATGGGGAGATGTACACCCTTAGGAATTATGGATTAATGCAGGCAGACAAGACTCCCCCCCCTTACCTCTGCATTATCCCTATTCCCTCCGTGATTTCACAGCTTCACACTATCAGACTCTGACTAACCCCAATAAAATAACATTCTCTCTCTATGTCCCAGGCAGGATGGGAGCGTAGCTGAGTGCAGAATGGCAGCCATGTTTGCCTGCACAGTTACCAAGGTGCCTCCATCTCACTCAAGGCTCCTCAGTCTTTTCCATACCATGCTCACCAAATTCCACCACTCTCAAGCACACATCCTCAGATACATTCAAGAGTCCAATGGGCCAGTTCCCATGAATTTCAAATAGGGTATCCTGACACTGGGTATGGCTGGTTTATGGGGTACTCCCAAACACCTGAGGAGCCAGTAGAAGTAAATGAGCACCAGCAGGAGACTGGAAGCAGGAAATGGAAGCAGAAGAAAGGCTGATTATAGGTTGCCTAGTGTATCTCAGATGTGAGGCATTTAGTCCCTTCCACTCTCCTGGGGATATCGAACTGTCTCCGCTCTAGTGGGGATCCTGCTGGCAGGCAGCCATTTAAAACACAGTTAGAATAAATGCATGTCTCCATAGAGCCAAAGGTCACATTTCCTAAAGGGGATCTGTCAGATTGGTATCATCAGTCCAACCGGCATGGCTCCAGGGCCTGAAGCAGAGGAGGGAGCCAAAGTTCAGTAGTTTTAGGTCAATAGATGTGGGGGGAGGAGAAAGCAAACCCAAAAGGTTTCCATCTTGTTCCAGAGCTGATCAGGAGCCCAGCAAGGGATCATTTAGGAGATTAAAGGAGAACCACAGCAGAAAGGCCTCTCTGTAGGCACACAAGGCAACAGCAAAGGGGCACTATGCAGAGGAAAGAGAGAGACCTTTACCAAGCAAATGAGAACAAAGGTGACACAGGCAGCCCTGAGTAGCTTCCTGCCTGTCTCCAGCCAGCATTGTCAGCTGGGGAGGAAAAAACAGCTTTGTGTTCCATTCTGTGTCATTTCCTGCATGTAGGGAAAGGCATGGGGGAGGCCCTCAGGGCCAGAGAGAGCTACTTACAGCTGAGACAAGTTTAGGCAAGTACTCTTTCCCCACCCTCCAGGACCAGACTAGTCCCAGGTAGTGTTCAGGGACAACTCTCAGCAGGATAATAATGTTCCCAGGGAAGACTAGGCTGAGGTGGCCTTCCAGAAGAGCACAAGGCAGTTCTGGATTTTTTGGTTTTGTTTTTAAAAAAAACAAGACTCCATTCATCCATTTGCAACCCAATCCTCCATGGGCACCAGGAGTGTCTTATAAATAATTGCACCAATTTCTGAGGTATCTGCATCAGATTATGCAGAGTGGATTGACTGACTGTGCTGTGTGCATAAAGCACAAGCTCAAAGTCACCTAATGGGTGCCCTCACAATAAAATTCCAGCAGTGGTTTAATAGTTTAAAGACAGTGTTCATATCCATTAATGTGAAAGCAGTTTACAACCAGCCTTAGCACATCAGAAGAGCATAGTGCACGGTGCTTAAATTGCTGCTTTATTCTTGCCATGATAGCCCATCTCCATGATTTGTAGAAGTCTGAGGAAAACAGCCGCAGCATTCTCCTGCAAAGGGGTTCTAGAAATTAAAGTAGAGGTGGAAGGGGCTCAAAGAGTGAGTGATCAGTGATCCCTTCCCATTATAGTCCAGCTGGCTGTCAGATATCAAGTCTCAATTAGCATTTTGGGCACATCTCACCCCCTGGTCAAGACTATCTTTTCCTTTTACATGCATAGATTTGTTTTCGACCCCAGATAAACTTAATTACACATCTCTGCGCTGGACATACCAAGGCATCAGACGTTTTTGTAAATACCCAATTCCAAGGGATCTTTTCCTGTACAGGTTCCCACCCAAGGAAGTGTTGCCATTCTGCCTCAAGCATTGATAAATGCTCATTTCCTTCCTTGCTACGTCTCACTGATTCCAAAACACTTACTTTGAATTCAACTTGAAAAATTAGAATCAGGAACTGGCTTTGATGGGCTGCATGAGTCAATCCAATTCAGCTCTTCCAAAACAGAGGGTCATTTGTGAAGTTCAGAGCTGGGTTGAACTGTGAACACCCACAAAGGTTTGGGTGTGTTCGTATCTGGGGTTTGATTTGCACCTGCCTCTCACATTAATGAGCCTCAACGGAGCAAGTCTGGACAGATAAGACCAACTGGACAGGCCTTCCCTAGCCCCAACATTTTGAAAGTGATTTAGATAAAGGATCCAGGTAGAATTAGAAGTGGACAATGATCCGCTGAAGGTGACCTGATACTGTATGTCTTTTTCATCTCTAACTCCTAAGACTATGGGCCAGATACTCGACCACAACTAAGTCCCCTTTGTGCAGCTCCAGTGACACTCCTAAAGGGGCAAGTTGGGGGTTCTTCTAATGGAGGGGAAGCTCCTAGTGATATAAAGTTACCCAATGCCCCTTGACTTCCCCTCCATATATGGGGCATTCCAGGCCAGGCCTAGAAAGTGACAGAGGTGAGAAGGGGTAGGCGATGAATGTACTGCTCTGTCAATCCTGGACCAATGTTATGAGCCCTAGGGGGACCATTCCTGTGGCTGCTCTGACTTATGTCGGGCTGATTCAGCTCCATATGGCCCTGATATCGGGGAGGTATCTTAAAGCCACCTGTGTCTCCCACACTCAGCTGCACCCAGCACAAGCTCAACTGAGGATCAAGCCCCATGACTAATTCCTTCAAGCGACTGTCAATCCCTGCTCTTCAGTGTCTTGCAGTCTCTAGCATTTGCAATTCCCTGTCAAAAGCTTCTATGTTATTGCTCTTACACAGGCACTGCTGATTATGGAGAACTCTTGTTTCTGTAACTCTGTATGAGGAATACAATGTGCATGTGTGTGCGCCTGAGAGAGAGATGGTGACAGACAAAAAGAAAGATGAAGCTCTGCGTGTGTCAGCATAAGCGTGGGGGGGGGGGAAAAGAGAGAAATGGATGGATGTCTGTGTCTGACTGTGTTCTCAAAGAGAATATAAACCACCCACAAAGTTATGTATATTCCCAAATTTATAAAGCATCCTCTCTAATAAGGTGAGAATAGCAGCTTGAAACTCCAGGCCCTGCCACCCCCAGAGGCCTGGCAATTCCACCCACGGCTGCGATTCTGCTGTATGCCACACCAGATGTAGCTGCATCTCAGTTGCAAAGCACTTCCTGAAGGGCTTACTGCACCAAAGGACAGTGAAAGATTCAAATGGTCACCGAGCCCCCCCCCCACGCTCTCACTACATCACTGGATGTGGGTTCCAGTGATTATGATGTCGCAAAGATAATATGCTATGGTGATTTGGGTGATGGGCTATTCTAAATCTTGCAGCTAAGCAGATGCTAGGATTTCAGGGATCCCAGCCTAGTTTTTAATCCGTCCTCTGCCTTTCCCGACATCTCTATTTCCCCTTTTCTCTTGCACTGAGCACATTTTCCCATTTCCCCTCCCCTATACACACTTCTGTTGTCTTCCTCTTTCCTGCCCTCTTCATGTATCTTACTCCCTCCCCCGCAATCACATTTCAGGTTGCTTCACTGATATGCTGATATTTTACATTCACAAAAGTTTTTAGAAATAGGCATCCCTTTTGCATAGTCCCTTTCCACAGGACAGGGACCAAGCCCCACTATCCAAACCAATCTTCCTCTCAGCTCAACTTGCATTGGCTAGAGAGGTCTGAGCCTCAGAGTCCAAATCCCAATCCAGAATTTTGGTTTGGCCCATCCTGGAGACAGGCCCAAGCTGCATGGTTCACATTTGAATTTCCCCAAAGCTTAGGGTGTGTTTGGATGTGGGGGATTTTGCTTTGGGTTCCTCCCTACTACCCACTTGTTTTTAATCTCAGGTAGGGAAGGGAGAGCGGTCAGCTGAGCCTCATCCCATTATCTATCTGGTCTTTGCTATTTCTTGTTTTTTTGACTACTCCTCTGCAGTGAAATGTCTCTTTAGTAACCTTTTCATTTAGCTGCATGCCACAAGAGATTCCTGATGCAGAGCATCTCCCAACTTCTGATCTCCACCGGTCTCCCTGCAAGTCTTTATTACAGACCATTGCAAACCTCTATCCTGCCCCAAAGAACATGGGGTTCAGAGATGGGTTGCCAAGTTGTTCCCCTACTTCCCTTTCCTCTTTCCCTTCCCCATCAATAACAGTTTGGCTCAAGTAAAAACAGCATGTTTGAGCCCCCTGCACTGCCTGGAACCAGTTTTCCCTTCTTTGTGCTGAGAGATGTCAATGAGGGGCACAATGGGGGAGGGTGGTGCAAGTTCCCCAGTTCTCACTCTCCTCAAGGACACCCAATGTCTGACCCATTGTAAGAGGCTCTTTCAATCCCCCTTTTCCCTGCTGTGGGGCAGACAAGACCACCACCCCTGCTGTCTCGGTTTAGGACCATCCAAGTTCCTCACCCCATACACCCAGAATAGTGTTACGGTATCACAGTGCATGGAGGTGGTTCTTACCTTAGACCGATGAACTTCCCCATCATCATCCTCCCCTCCAACTCCCAAGATCTTCCGTGTCTTAAGTCGGCTCACCAGGTCCGTCTGGCTATGCTTCTTCATTAGAGGTGGGGGTTGCTTGGTCGCCATGGTGACTCACGTGCAGTTGCTGGCTTTGGAAGAAACTGAAAGGACAGAGGAAGTCAAAAGTGCTGACAAGGAGCATCTCTCATGGGATTGGACCCCTTATGAGGGACTAAGCATCCTCCCATTAAAGGTGCTGGAGACACTTAGCAGGATTGGGCCCAAAATTAGTTGGGTGTCCTCCGTGGACAAGAGTGGGGCATTGCTGTTCTCATGACAGGGCAGGCTAGATTTGTCCACAGCTGGACAGAGGAGTCTTAGTTCATTTTGAACCAATGAGGAGCATTTCTACCTATGTTACCTCCATACCCATTTGAAAGAAAGCACCAAAGCTCAAAGAAAGGGAGGTTCTGTGGCTTTAACGTAGTTACTTTAGGGCTGGTGACAGTGCCAGCCTGATAGTCTTGGGGACTGATGCCCCAGAACAAGTCAAGTACAGGCAGCAACACTGCAAACTGGCTTCCCCTCTAATTCCCTGACCAGGAACAACTCCTTCTAGAACCCAAGGAAGTTCCATCACCATGATCCATTCACTTGTTGGCCTCTCTGCCATGTCTGTGTGCAAGGAGCACCACGTGGCCCATTGTGTGGGTAGTTTTTTTAAAATGTGGACACATGTCCCCACAGGAACAGAGACCCATCACCATTTCACACTGGTAACCTCCAGGGAGCTGTCCATTAAGGAGTTCCAGACAAAAGAGCATTAGCAGCCGCATCCCCAGAGTTCCCTTCCTCTCTAACTGCATCAAAGACCCAAGGAAATTCTGTCCACAGAGAATAAATTCTACATTTTGAATTTCCTCAGAAGCCACAAAAGTGGCTCGAAAACCTTAGAAGAAACCTGCAGAATAAACATTCTTTTCATGGCTGCTCCAATTAAACCTCTGCTCTGTGTGCTTTTATCTTCCTAATTATAGTGGGTGGAAGAGCTTTGTTATCAGCTGGGAGCCTGTCTTCTCTCCAGATGACAGAAGGAGGGGGAGCCCAGCCAATCCAAAACCTTCTGTTGGACTAGCTGGTACTAAGTGCTCTTAAAGAGAGGCTGCCTGCCGCTTCACTCATCTGACCCCTCTGGACTGATCATGAATAGACCACATTAGCAAGGTCCTGGGTAGATCAGTCTCCTCGGAGATCTCACCATGAGGGCTGATGGCATAATCTTTCTGTGATTTCTGAGGGGATCCCAGTGAGAGAATCTGTAAAGAGGATGGTAATGCAGAAGGCAGGGGTGCCTGAGCTTTGTTTAAGTGTCTATGGGGAGATGTGACAGACAGCTCTGGCAATGTGACAGAGACCCTAGGACTTCACTTATCTGCTCTCTTTGATACAAGTTTTCAGCTACCCTCATGCAAGGTAAAGACTATGGGGGCTAGAGGTCCCAGGATGCAGTGCTCCATCTGGGTCTGTGTAGCACTGCATGCTGGGATGGATGGTATCTTCCAGCTGTTCCTCTATATTAAAAGTGAGGACAGCCCTGAATTTCACAGAAAAACTACAGGGGTGCATTTGGCCTGTGAGCCTCACTTAGTCCATCCTGATATAAAGTGATGTCTGAGGCAGACTGAAATCAGGAGTTTAGCATCTTCTCACAACATTTCCCAACCTAGAGGACATTAAATTACTCTAGGGGAGCAGTTGGGTGTGAAGAAAGCTGTGCGGCCCCGATTATTTACTTGCAGCATGGGGTATGGGGCAAATGGCAAGTAGCTCCTTGACAGCCATTCACCTTCCCTTCCTGCTTCTGCAGCGGGTCCTAATGCAGCCCATCCTTGGGAGCAGCTCATGTGTAAAGGGCCACTGTCCACCAATCTTCTCTTTCCTTGGCTGAACTGAGTCCCACAGGAGCACAGTCCCATAAAGCACTAGAGACATAACCCCTCCCCCCCCAAAAAACACCCCCCCAAGACTGGGAGAGAGAGAGAGTCACACACACAGCAAGGGCTGCTCCAACTGAAGATTGCTTGGCACCTTCTCAGATCAGACAGACCCTGTCTTACTTTCCTTCATTCCCTCTTGGCTTGGTCTAAAAACATTTTTTTCTGAGCAGCCATGGGACTCTAATCTGGCAAGTCCCTCGCTCAGTCCAGATTTTCCCATAGCGGTTCCATGCACGTGGAATCTGTGCTAGGGTATGTCTACACTGCAACTGGGAGGCCTGGTTCCCAGAGTGGGTAGACAGACATGCTAGCTGTGCTCAAGCTAGCATGCTAAAAACAGCAGCGTGGCTATGCAGGCACGGGTGTCAACTCAAGCTAGCCACCCAAGTACGTACCCAGGGGCAGAGCCGGCTCCAGGCACCAGCTAAGGAAGCAGGTGCTTGGGGCAGCCAATACAAAGGGGCGGCA
Organism: Platysternon megacephalum; assembly: GCA_003942145.1. Lineage (NCBI taxonomy): Eukaryota > Metazoa > Chordata > Testudines > Platysternidae > Platysternon > Platysternon megacephalum. The sequence goes on from QXTE01000006.1 coordinate 5,528,197, forward strand.
GTCCGTCCGGTATCAGGGCGGCACCTCCAGGTCTTTGGCGGGAATTTGGCGGCGGGTCCCTCTCTCCCTCTTTGAGCTGCTGCCGAAGAGGAAGAGAGGGAGTGAAGGACCCGCCGCCAAATTGCTGTGGAAGAATGAAGCGGCGCGATTGAGCTGCCGCTGAAGTGCCGCCGATTCATTGGTTTTATGTGGGGGTTTTTGGGCCGCTTGGGGCGGCAGAAAAGCTGGAGCCGGCCCTGCCCAGGGGGTCAGGCGGGTTTTTGAGTGTGTTAGCTTCAGCAAAGCTAGTGTCTGTCTACCCACGTTGGGACTGGTTGTGGAGACATAACCCTAGTGTCAAAAGGGGACAGGGCTCAGGATGAAATGTGTTAGCTGAGGGAAGCTATTCTGGTGTCAGGTGTGGAGAAAGCGCTTCAATTGTTTTCATGCTAAGCACAGAGTAAGCATTCATAGGGTAAGTTAGCACAGTAACACAATCATGCTATCACAGGTTGTCACGCCCTACAACTGCGCTGGTGCTGTATCTGGCCATGACAAGCAGTATACAGCACCACAGCTCACTGGGCTGCTCCATGCTTTATAGAGTTAAAGGGTTTGCTCGGTTCAGCCCAAAGCTGCACCAAGATTCAGGTACCTTCATACGGCCAGGTGGCTGTACATGGATGCATGAGTTTGTTAGTGGCCATTGAGCTGTTTTACACATCTCCAGTGTTTGAACCTAGAGAAACTGACCTGCAAGCAGGAAGCTGAGCAAAGGTAGATTGATAGCCCCTGGACTGGAAGTGGACTTACGGAAGGGATTGGAGGACCATCATGTCTTGATTGTGGCAATTGTCAGTGTCACTTCAAGGGAGCAGTACACACTAACAGCTTGGGGTGGTTACCTTGCCATATAGCACTGCTGGCATACAGATGTGGGAATGCAGAGCATGTTAAGGGGAAACCCATGGCTGAGCCTGAGCTAAGCGTGTAGTGAAGAAAAGCCATCAGCTGAATAGTGTTCTCTAGCAGGGCCTATGCTGGTGTCAGAACAAGAGCTGACACTGTTGCTCTGGTCTCAGAATTCCCTAAGATTGCCAACTATTTCCATGACACAAACCCACAGGATCGTGGGACAAATGTCATGGCTGACTCCTGTACTCAAAGGAATTAATGAAATGGCTCTGACCAGACTCTTAGAATTATTTCTATCTAAACAGTTCTGCTGTTTATTTTCTTGCAAAAGAAGTGTCTGGAAAAGTACAATCCAAGGTTTTTGAGTTGTTGACTTGAGTCCAGCTCCTTTCCATCATCCTTGGAAATAGCTGCAGTACAGCCAACTGCAGCTGCCAGAACCTAGAGAGATTTAGCCAGTGAGGAGATGGATATGGGAATAAGGATGCAGCCCCTTTTCCCACACTGGAGCACAAGCCAGGCAGGTTAAAGCTAGAGACTAGGGAAGCAGTGTGGAGTAATTAACTCAAATTTTGCCCCCATATCAGATGCAAATTTTCCACACAAAATCTGAACTAAATCTGTGCCCAAAACTTGAGCTGACCCCAAACCCTCAAGTCTGACCCCAAACTAGTCCCCCAAAACCAAAACCAAGGCTCCAGAAAGCTTGGCAAACATTTTTATTGTTCCCTCCCACACACAGTTTCTGCTACCTCTCTACTTCCTGGCTGGACATTGAAGCACAAGTAATAGTTTGCTGGAATCAGGAAGCACCTGAGATTCCATTGGAAGGCCTGTTATCATGCTAGTCCTCTTTTTCTGATCAAAGGCACTTGGCTCAGGCTAAAAGTGTCTGGGCTGTCAGATGCTTCTCTTGCCCAAGGGGAATCTCAGGGCTGTTCAATGTTCATTCAGTGATGGATGAAATGAGGCAGGGAGAGAAAGCAAGAGACTGAATGAGAAAGTCAAGACTCAGGGTTGTGACTGGCTAGTGAAGAGCAACCACACAAGGACTGGCTCAGTCTGAAGTGTCCCATGTTACTGGGGCTAACGCCTGAATCTTCACTTGACTTCTCCCTGAAACCTTCCCTCATAGTACTTGTCTGACAAGGCCAAACTGCCTCCTGGAAGGAAGAATGATGCGATGGCTTATTGAAGATGGGCTGGATGCCAGAATCACTGGCACTGACTAATTAATGGCTGTTAACATTAATGTTAAGTGCCTAATTCCAGCTCCCCAGAGCAAAGAGAATCCAGAGTTGTGGTTTCCGCTCTGGGCCCCATTGCCCTTAGGATATGGCTGGGAATAGCAGAGAAAAGGGTTGTGCAGAGCCCTATGGCCCAGCCTCTCAGACTGAGTATTGCTCTCCTCTGCAGAAGCAGAGTTGCACATTTAGCTGCAGGGCTGGAATATTCATCTCCTTCAATGTTTGCTGGGGTGGGGAGAGAAAGAAGTGGGGAAACTTGCTAAGAGACAAAACCTGCCACAAGGAGAGGAATTGATCCTAAGTAGCAGCATTCCCTGGCTACCAAACTGGGGCTCATTGGTTGTAGTGGGGGAAAGGGATACACGGCTTGGGAGATTCACTCCACACAGCATCTCACCATACCACACTGGGGATATATCACAGAGAAATAATGCTGATCCTGGCTCCTGCTCTATCCCTCTTTCAGGCCAGAGGCTTCTGGTTTGTATTTTTTTTTTTAATAAAATATTTGTCACCACGTTGCCTCCAGGGGGTAACAGACAAGTCAGAGAAGGGGAGGGGGGCAGGACTACAATGGCTCAGGGGACTGAACATGTGATACAGAGCCTTTTGTGTCTCTCTAGAGCACCAGTTCCACTCTGACCAAAGGCCAATTGTGACCAAAATTCACTCCCATCTAATGGCTGGTCAATGGCCTCCGTGAAATGCGTTGCTGGGTCTCAGTCCAATTCTTAGTGGATGTTTGCTCACACCAACATTAGTATTACCCTGAGGCTGCTCTAAGGTATGCCAGGGACTGGCCAAATGCCAAGACAACACTAGAGTGGGCAGGTGGAATGTAAAGGTTACTTCAGGACAGTTGTGTGCCTAGACCCCAACCCCAGCTTTGATCCTGTGCCTCATGATCCTAATCTGGAAAAATGGAAAAAATTTCCACCTCCCAGAGGTGATGTGAGGATTCATTTTTTAGTGTGTGTCACTCTCTCTCTCAAACACACACACTGCAACGGCTGCTCCAATTGAAGATTGCTTAGCACCTTCAGATCAGACTTGATCAGCAGGCAAGAGCAAATGGGACAAATGCCCACTTTTTTTTTTTTTTAAACACACAAAAGTGGGGTGTGGAGGAATGAGCAGGGGGGGTGAATGGCAATGTCAGCTCCACCATGTGGGGGGAAGGCAGGGCTCCAGCAAGCAGCGATGCCAGCCCCGTGCGGGGATGGGGGGGAATGCTTGGATGAGCAGCTCGGGCCAGCCCCACACTGTGTCCTGTTTTGCCTTTGGGAAAGATGGTCACCCTAGTCTAATGCCACCCCTGCACCCCTCTTGCCTGCTCTACTTCTTCCTCCCAGCCTAATTGCTCCTTCCAGCACTCACTCAGCCGAGCTCTGGAACTGAAGAGGCAAATCTATTAGGAAGGAGAATGAAGCTTGAATGTGTGAGGGTCTTGGAAGCCAAATCTGTACTCAAACCACACAGGCTTGGAGGGTGTATATTGAATGATGTAGCGATAAGAAGTGCCAAATTGACAGCTGAAGTCCTCTGTTTAGCCACAGAACAGGTACACATCAGGCAGCAGCAGGACAAACTTCCCCCTTAAACCCAAACACAGTCATTCTCCCTCCCCCTCGGCCCCCGGGCATTACCAGGAAGGCACAATTCTAGGAATGAGAGGGACATTGAGTCTCCAAGGCGCATTCAGCCTTGACCTAATGAAACCAAGTACTGAGGTAACACCGGGACATCTAGGGCCTCCTTGATCCTGCTACATTGCCTTGATGTCCCTTTGTCTCAGCAGCATGTCCAAGTCAGTTCCAAAATCCCCCTCTCCATGAGCCTACCACATCTCCCAGAGCTCATTCATAGCACTTTCTTATTAGAAAGGCTGCAGAGCTTCCCATGCCCCATTATCCCACAAGACCTCCCCAGTGTTACCCATGTATCTCATAACATTTCCACTAAGGGCTACAATGACATGAAATGCATTTGAGCCAGGATCTCTAGAGGAGCATTATTAATCCATCTTGTCCCCAATATGGGCATTTCTCCTACCTGGCATACCCGGGCTGGGCAAAGCATGATTTTTATCTGGCTCTGGTGTTGGCAAATCAGCATGGGGAATCCCAACACAGTGAGCATCCCATTAGTAAAAGCCTGCCTGGGAACTTCTGCACGCTCACTATGTGCTTTTATAAAGCACTTGACAAATATTAACTAATTCTCAGCGCACCCCTTGGAGGTAAGTACTTATTATCCCATTTTACAGATGGGGAAACTGAAGCATAGAGAAGCAAAGTTACTTGCTTTAAGGTCACACAATGAGTCAGAGCTAGAGCTGAAATTAAAACCAAGATGTACCGACTCCTAGCCCTATGGTCAGTCCACTAGACCCTGGACCATATGTTTTGCGTTTCTACTTGCCTTTACAATTTGTGCACTAAATCTTCGCTCAGCCCATCTGAAGCATCTCAATGGCATGATAAAAACTTCCCTGACACAGAAAAGGAATATAAAAGATACCCAAATGCAAAGCCATTTCTCCCTGGTACAAAGCCAGCACTGCATTCTGTCTACAAATAGCTCAAAGGGAAGAACAGACAACAACCCTTTTATTTCTTTGAGGGCTAACAACATCATGCTGCCATTGGTAGGTAGATCAGCTTCATTTTCATTTTAACCTGGGGAACTAGATGAATCAGGGGAATGGAATATGGATCCTTTAGCTTCTAGGTTGTCAGCGAAGAACTGACTCCTCAGCAGTCACCAAGTTGTCAGATGGCTGCTCAGTGGCCTCCGTGAAACGAGCTTGGCAGTCTCAGTCTGATTCCTAGGGGACTGGTTTCTCTGTCCCAAGGAGCACTAGCTGGCCCCCTTGTTGACAGTCTCAGCGAAGGGGTCAGGAGCTGAATGGGCCATGAGTCTGAACTCTGTTCTCTCAGTGCTCGAGATGGCCCTTCTCCAGTGTGGTATTTTCATTTGATACACTTCAGCTATTCTCTTTCAAAGATTCTGCAATGGGCATGCTTCTGGTACCTGGATACCATGGTGATGGGCAGATTAGACAGATCGATGAGATAATTGAGACACAGATCTGTCACAAACATGTTAGNTTTTTTTTTTTTTTTTTGCTGCCTGGGGCAGCAAAAACCCTGGAGCCGGCGCTGAGAATTAGTATTTCAGAACTACAGGCTATGTGATCATTTCTTTTCCATTGTGATTTACTGTCTTAGAGGTACTCCCAGGTCCTTCATCAGGGATCAGCCTCAACACACCTAAGTCAACTGCCTACCATCTCTATACAAAGAAAGCTACCATATGGCATTCCCTCTCATGGGGAGGGAACATTGAGGAAATCTCTATATCACCATCCATCTGTAATGAAGTGCAAGGTAGATTCTCCCAAATGGTGCAATCACACCCTGCACAGCAGCTGTATGATACTTGGCTCACATAAATGGGACTAATGCCCACAGCTTTTCTTTTGCTGCCTCTTCTTGTAAGGACTCACAGACAGTAATTCACTTGTCCAGCTCCTCTGCTGCCTTTCCCAGGCTCTGGCTGTCCCTTCTCTAGCGTACAGCAACCATGGGAATTGCCAAGGTTAGGGCAGGTTGCTCTACACACTGAAGGCTAATCAGCATGGCTATGCTGGCTTCAAAAGGGACCGACTGGGCTTGGAAGCACGGGGTGACCAAAGGTCAGTTTGGGAGAGAGGTGCAGGATTAGGGTTTATTATACTCTGATAAGATTATAAAGAGGAAAAGGGATAGATCACTTGATAACTGTCCTGCTCTGTTCATTCCCTCTGAAGCACCTGGCATTGGCCTCGGTCAGAAAAAATGGATACTGGCCTGACCCACTGTGGCTGTTCTTATTAAAAAGATTTTAGGCCACAGCAAACATGTGTCATGTATTTATATGTTCCCCCCCAACCCCTTTACCATATTACTTGAGTACCTCACAGTCATTAGTGTATTTATCCTCACAGCACCCCTGGGAGATAGGGAAGTGCTATTATATCATTTTACAGACAGGGAATTGAGGCAGAGACACTACGTGCCTTTCCCACACACACACAGGAAGTGGATCTGGGTCTCCTAAACCCCAGGCTAATGCCCTAACCACCATCTCTCTCTGGCATGGCAATCCACTGGAGATGCAAGAGAAACAGTCAGTCCCAAATCCCCACTCTGATTTGAACTAACCCCTCTCCCTGGTTTCTTTGGCTGGGTCTTCAAAACCCCCCAACAAACCTTTCTTGCAGTGGTTTTACGGGGTGATGGCTAATGGAGGCTGGCGATCCCACCTTAAAATCCTAGTGGAGACCAGGCCTGGGTAGTTTCTACCAGAAGGTAGTAAGGTGAACTCAGCACTCTACCTCTGCCTAGTTTACATAGCAGTGAAATTGCAGGGATCTGCATTAGTTATCCTGGGGTAGAGCAGCACCTTTTTTAGGAAAAGATGACAAACCTAAGTGTCAACTTAAATATGTTGCAGTGGATTGGACAGAGATCTGAGCTGAGGTTTCCCTCCTATCTATTGATCTGTTGATTGCTCTGCCTTCAGCCAACCAAGCCAGGGTATCACTTACTACGCCCCCCCGCACAGGTGTGCCCTGTGGCCCAGTTGCAGCACATGGAACAGCACACTATGGACAATTACGTAGCTGTTCCTGGGATTCATGCTTTTTTACCTGCATACCCTGGATAAGAGGGGCCACTCTTTCCAAGCTGTCTCTGCAGGTTAGCATGTCCCAGATAGGGTGACCAGACAGCAAGTGTGAAAAATCAGGACAGGGGTTGGGGGGTAATAGGAGCCTATATAAGAAAAAGACCCCAAAATCGGGACTGTCCCTATAAAATCAGGACATCTGGTCACCCTAGTCCCAGAGAAATGAAATCAGATCCAGTTTGAACAGGACCAGCCTTTAGGGGTGGGGAAAATAACACTCAAACATTACAGGACTCTATAGTGTGACTGCAGTAGTACAGGATCAGTCTGCAATTCACATACAGTAAGAACTGGAGACAGCATTTCTCTCCTGTAACAGGCGGGACATATGGCATTCTTCTCCCACAGTGACAACAGGCTTTTGAATGGAGGAAGGAGCCCACATGATGCTGTCAAGAATCTCTCGTGCCAGAGAGTCAAGGTGGGTGAGGTAATGTCTTTTATTGGACCAACCTCTGCTGGTGAGGGAGACACTTTTCAGCTACACAGAGCTCGACTTCAGACCCTGCCAGAATGTCATTCCCTACAGTGGTGTAGGCCCGGGGTTCTCAAACGTCATTGCACCACAACCCCCTTTGACAACAAAAATTACTATATGACCTCAGGAGGAGGGAACAAAGCTGAAGCCGGAGCCCTGCCACACCGGGCCGCAGCTCAAGGGACTTCAGCCCTGGGTGGGGGGCCTGTAGCCTGAGCCCCACCACCCAGGGTGGAAGGCCTTGGGCTCTGGTGGGTGGTGGGGCTTGGACTTCAGCTTTGGCCCCAGGAAGTGGGGCTCGGGCTTTGGCCCTGGACCCTAGCAAGTCTGACACCAGCCCTAGCAACCCCATTAAAACCCACTTTGGGGACCTGACCCACAGTTTGAGAAGCCCTGGTGTAGGCAGTACTGTGTACAATGGGTGACTCACAGGGAGAGAACTGGAGTGGTTTGTGTCTTTTCTGAGAGCACACTGGAAGAAGCTGCTAGTTAAATCCCAAGAAGGAGGGTGATAGGTCTTCATTCTTTGGCGTGCTTTGTAAGAGGAAGCTCCTCTTAAAGGCACAATCTGGTGGGCATCAAGTCAAACTTTCATTGGGGCTCAAGCAGCACAAAGTAACAGCTAGCATGGAGCCCTGTTGTTGTCAGGTAAGCACTAGAGGGTCTGTATAAACTAGGAACTTATCTCTCGAGGAAGCTTTAGAAAAATAAAATGCAAGGTGCTTCTCCTCACTTCTGAAGTCACCTCTCCTCTCCCCTTACACCCTGCTTTCCATGCAGCCTCCTAGCTATGATTTCAGCCAGCACTCAGCACCAGGACACACTGTTCCCTGCACAACTTGCACTCTCATCTAACATCCCTTCTCCTCCACGCCCTTCATGTACCACCCATGCTCCCACGGATCCTTTGCTCTACCTGCTTTCCTTGTGCTCCTTTCACTCCCCACAGAGTCTTTCCTGTGCCCTTGCTCCCCAGTAGAGCTACATGGTCATTTGCACATGTCATTGCTTTATAATTTGCTGCAAAAAATCCCCTACGGGAGGAAAGCAGCAGAGAAAATGAATGCATCATCTATTATTAGCAAAGCCAATGTACACCCCCATCTCCTTAGAAAAAGCACAGGGAACTTTGCAGAGACAGTACTGTAGTGAGGTTGCCCTAATTTGCATGCTTATTGCAAGGGGCCTTAGGAGGTGCAAAATTGCTGGGGCACAGAACCACCCAACTACTCCCCCTCCTGGCATTCTTCCTGCACGGGGGGCCCCCCCTCCTATGGGGCCATAGCCCAGGCATGTATTGCCTTGTGTCTCCCTCCAAACAGCTGGGGGGGGGGGGGGGGGGGGGGGAAGAGAGAGAAAGAGGAGGGAAGGAAACAAAGCGACTAGAGGAATGGGGTTAGGGCTGGGGAACAAGATAGGGCCAAGAACACTGCAGAAGTGGAAGGGACATAGGGGAATATAGGGAGAAGATCCTATCTACGCATCTCTAGCTGACATCAATTTCAGACTGTGAAAGGGTTTTGAGAGAGACAAATTCAATTTTTTAAAAAGCCATGGGAAGGAATTTCCCGACAGAATAAAAATCCCCAACAGTCTGTCCTGGCACTTACTGGAAAAGATTTCCAAAGCCCCAGGTTCAGGGAGTCACCTCCTTTTTCTCTGGAGGGGAAGCTATTTGATCTCAATGTTATTGCTTGCTTGCCTGTTTGTAGTCTTGCTCCCTTAGCTCCAAGCTGTGTATTTCAAATCCATTTTCCTTGTTGCAACAGCTGGGAGATGTGTCCTGGCTCAGGGATTTTATCTTCCAAGCGTTTCAGATTTCTTATGAGGGGAGCCAGGAAGTTTCCTTCTGATTCTCTTACACTTAGTGTGAAAAACTTTTCAACTTCTGATATTTTTTTTTCCAAAAAGGTGTTTAGTTTCCCCAATATGAGTTAAAAAGCTGTCAATTTTATTAGTGTCCTTAAATATGAGCTATAATTAAACACAGCACCCACGCTGCTACATGACTGATAATTGCCACCTGCAATGATGTGACAAGCCTTCCAAAGATAGGAAAGGCATCTGTGTCCTATCTTGAACAAACACTTTGTTGCATCTTATATCAGCTTTGTTGAACCTGCTGTGTGGCACACTGCACATGCTGTGTCATAGGTTGCATGTGCTCTGCCAGATACACACATGCGGTCACATAACACATGCTGTCAGACATTTCATACGGTTTAGTCAGTGTGTATATTTTGCCACATCTTACTCATGCTGACACACACCATGACACATGGTTAATGCTCAGTCACGCCTGACAATATACATGCACATGCTTATACATGCAATCACATACGCCATACATGCTCTGCCACAATAACTTGCTTTTCAGAAAGATTGCCTGACTGCCCCTTGCTAAGGCCAAGTGTTTTAACTGTTATATAAAGTACACAAGATGCAGTCTGCCAATTCAGCAGCTCCAATTTCTAAGCATTATTTTCATAAGACACTCAATTCCCTTCCATTTCCTTCCTCTGATAACATGGTACCTCTTAGCACCGAGCCCACTGCAGCAATCCATCAGCAAGGAACTACTGTAGATCTGATGAGTCAAACTGCATTGCCAGTTTCAAAGTAGCTCTAGAATCTGGAGCATCACTTTAATAATTGATTGGACTGCCATGCCAAACAGCACAGGGATAACTGCCTCTCTTGATCCATCAGGCTTGGACTGGGAACTCATACATGGACTGTAAGTCTCCAGAGTTGCTAACAGATGATGATATGGAGAGACAGGTGGGATACAAGCTTCCCTCATGCAAAAATGCATTTAAAATGTACTTCTCTCCAGATACACTGAGTGGTAATTAGATGACTCAGGTGTCATTAGCAGAATGCTCTAAGCAACAGTGTTCCCCAGGGCACTAGGGAGGGGAGGAAGAGGGGAGAAAATATAATAGAATTTTCACTGCACATGCTCTTCTCCTTTAAGAGCACTAAAAGGGCATGGGATGTGTTCCTCTTTCATTTGTTTCCCAACTAGCCCTGCTGTGTGTTCCTAGAGTACATTCCTGGAATCTTAACAACATATCACCTGTCCTGCAGGAGATTTCTAAGTAACATCACACACAAAGCACCACACATTTCTTACAGGGTAAGAAGAATTTTAGAAGGGCCAGGACTGTAATCCATCAAAATTCACTGAGAGGGTCCTTTCAGTTCTGCAGAAGAATCTAATATTGTCCAACATTTTGTCTTTTCTCACTTGAGGGAATACACAGGGTCAAATTCAAAGGAATAGCAGGGCAAGATACCCATCACAGGTATCTTTAAGGAGAGTTGGGCTCAGCCTCACCTGTGATAGATCAGCTACACTCCCACCCTCCCAAACTGATCCTGACCAGCTGAGGATTAGATGGGTGCAATTATTGGGTGCAGCTGGGAAGGCATTGGGTGATGTCCCTAAAAGGCTGGGAGAACTGACTGGCCTTGAAAGGAGAGGCTAGTTAGAGAGAAGAGGCAGGCAGAGATACAGTCTAGGGGAAAATAATAGGAGTACTTGTGGCACCTTAGAGACTAACAAATTTATGGTAGCATAAGCTTTCATGGGCTACAGCTCCTTTCATCGGATCCTGTAGCCCACGAAAGCTTATGCTAAAATAAATTTGTTAGTCTCTAAGCTGCCACAAGTACTCCTGTTCTTTTTGCGGATACAGACGAACACGGCTGCTACTCTGAAACCAGTCTAGGGGAAGGATGCCAAGGAAGAAGCCCTGAGGGTCAGTAGTCTGGGAGGCAGGGCTCTGTAGAAAATGGGGAAGAATTCTGCAGACAACTGAACCCAGGAAGGGTAGTAGAGTTTGTTTCCTTGTTTTGGACTTTGGGAGAGAGACACCTAAGAGGAGCCCAGGTGGGCCAGAAGACCTTGTGTTTGTTACCTTTAACTCGTCCAAAAGCAATGATGTCAAACATTAGTTCTACCACCTTCTAGCATACCCAATGAGCAACATGGCTGGAAGACTAAGTCACCCTTCCCGACCACTAAGGCTTGAAGGTGGAATGGGGTGCAGTTGCTGCAGTAGCAGGTCTTGCCATGAGAGGATGTTTCCAGACTGATGAGTCCTGTCACAATAACCTTCTAAAAAATTCCATAGAAAAAGTCTGAAACAGGGTATTAACAGTATTGTAGCTGTTTGGGTCATTATTGGAAAAGGTTGAGAACTCATTTTACAATTGGTAGCCTCAAACCTCATTTGCTTTTGCCTTCTGTGACCTGAAAACAATCCAGTTTTCTTTCTTCATTTTATATCCCAGAATCCTTTATGCCCCATTTCCTAGAGTACTTTGTGGTGTTTCAATTAAAAAAAAAAAAAAAAAAACCTGGTGCAGAGGGCTCAGTTCATTGAGCCATATGTGATAAGTCTGCATAGTCACTGCATACAGGTCTGTCTCATCTTACGCTGGGGTTACATTCCGCAGTCAGCGCCTAAAGCAAAAATCGCGTATAGTCAAAATTACATTGAGTGTAATGGTGGGTGGAATCGCCCGCACTACAGAAACAGTATTTAAATTGTTATTTTACTCTTTTGTGTTTTTGCCGACTGTGTAAAGCTGAAATCGCACATGTTAAATGCGCCTAAGATGCGACAGACCTGTATACATATTGATACTTAATGTGAAACTATAATTGATGCATCCTTATGAAGTTTTGACTTGTATAGCCAGCTATAGTCAATGAAGCCAATTATCACTGGCTTGCAACGTTCAGAAAGCAATCTGGTTGTGAAGGAAGGCTAGAAAAAAAATTCTGATCTACCCTGGGGTCATGACCAACACTGAGAACAGTTGCTTTAGAATACTGTAGTGTCACTTAAAGGTATTCTCAGGTTCATGCTCTTTAAATGTGTCATTCTCTCATTTTTCTACCTCTAAACGGAAAGAGCTCTAGTGATATTTACAAAGGCTTGCCACTTCATAAACATTGAATTGTGATCATCACTCTGCCATGTGTGGCCAAGTGTGTGTTCTGGCCTAAAAAATTGGGTAGAGGGAGTAAAAGTTTAACCAAAATGTTACAAGTGTCAAGCTTGGTTGTCCTTTTAGGCCTCAAAGCCACAGGACTCCACCAAAATAACAAGTTGATTTCACTGAAGTGTCCATGGTGATTTTGCATCATCCCATCACTTAAAGGCTCTCAACCTTTCCAGTCTACTGTACCCTTTCTGGAGTCTGATTTGTCTTGCATACCTCCACATTTCACCTGACAAGCTATTTGCTTACAAAATCAGACAAAAATACAAGTGTCACAGCACACTATTACTGAAAAATTGCTCTCATTTTTACCATACAAAATAAATTGATTGGAATATAAATACTGTACTTGTATTTCAGTGTATTGTATATAGAGCAGTATAAACAAGTCATTGTCTGTATGAAATTTTAGTTTGTAATGACTTTGCTAGTGCTTTTTACGTAGCCTGTTGTAAAACTAATCAAATATCTAGATGAGTTGATGTAGACCCTGGAAGACCTCCGAGTACCTCCAGGGGTACACATACCCCTGGTTGAGAACCACTGACTTAAAAGGCCTAGCCAGATGTCCAGCAGCCCTGTGGTTTATCCCACTGTTGAGCAGAAAATACCCCCCTTCAATGAAATAAAACTCTTTTTCTAGCCCTAATAGGTCCTGAGATTAGACTTTAAAAAAAAAAAAAAAATCATGTCTGTTATCCATAGGAAACTTGCTTGTATTACTCATGAGTAATGAGGGTACATCCATCCCAGATTAGTGTTGTTAAAATCATGTATATGATGTGATGTGATGTATAGGAGATGGCCCTGAGCCCCCTGGTTTGAATCCAGACCAAACCTTTCTTTAAATTCAGGGGGTATTTGAATGTGGGGCTTTAATTTTGGCCTGTTTCTAATTACACATACTAGCATTTAGATACTGTACTATGGTGAAAGCATATTGGAGATTGTAAGATGATACAGGCTGAATTGTTGCTATATAACTAAGATTGATATCTATCTCTGATATGGCCCCTCAGTGTGGAAGACTGACTGGCATTAGCTTTTTGTTCCTGGCCCTATTAATTCCTCTGCATGCCAGGTTGTTTTTTGTGGGGGGTTGGTCACCTGCAGTGTGGTAACATGCTCTTACCTCCTCCCTAGACCACTCAACAGTATTAACCACCAGTCATCACTCAACTACAGTTCTGAGGCTTATCACTCCCTTGTGGCTTTTTAGGCACAAACATGTCATTTATATACACACAGCGCTACCCTCCGCAAGCTGCTTTGTAGAAAGCAGTGTGGAGGCAGCAGACTGACAACTATTGTCTGAGGACTCGGACCAGAAGGTGTAACTCAGTTTCTCCTCCCCACCAAACACACCCACCCACATCACTGCACCTGGTCTGTAGCCTGTCCCCAGCTGGTGAAATCACCATCACATTTTTCTGACACCATCATGGTTTCTATGGCAACAGGCTGATGCTAGAAATGTCAGATTTGAAACTTGCTTGAGAGAGCCCAATGAGGGAGGGTGGATTCCAGGACTGGGGTGCGGGGGGAGATGACTTCTGATGGTGCAGAGAGAGCACTTCAATAATTCACAAGCTCAAGGAAGCAAAATGAAGTGAAACTATTTGAAAGCAGTTTCCAGTCTATCCTTTTATTTGGGTTCTATGGGGGATGGGGAGGGGAGAAGGGGACTCAGCAGAACATAGTCCTGCAATATCCAATAGATCAGCAAAGTGGGATATGCAGTCATGCTCCCTGAGGCCTTTTGAATGAACTAGTATTTTTACAAAGACACACGTAGCGTTTGGTGAATAGAGCAGGGCACTTGGAGACAGGAGACCTGGGTTCTATTTCTAGCTCTGCCACTGACTTGCCATGTGGCCATGGATAAAACACTTGGCCTCCTCATGCCTCAATTTCTCACCTTTAAATTGGAGATAATGCTATTGATTTGGCTCACATGGGTGCTGTTAAGTTTAAAGATCTAAAGTTCTTTGAACTTTTCAGAGTTAGAGAATTGTGCCACATTGGGTTAATCATGTTCTAGTTGATAGCCTGCTTATGGTATAATCAGTGCTTCAGAGGAAGGCTAAAAACCTCCAGTGGTGTATCTGGCTAACTATACAATATTGATCAAAAATCAGGGAAGTCCCTTCTGGTCTCTTGACAACCAGCTTATGCTCTGTAGCTGGAGATCAGATGTGTCTCTTTTCTTGCTACAGGCAGGAAGATCAGAAGTGAATAGACCTATACAAATAACTGACTTTTCGGTTCTTTGGCCATTCCAAAAATTATTTTGCTGAAACCTTTTCTTTTTAGTTTGACCCAAACAAATGAAATTCATGTTGAGTAAAATGAAAGATAAATGCAAACAATGTTTCAGATCTAAGTAAAACTGAAGTTTCAAGAGTTATTTTAAATTGGGGGAGGGAGTGACTTGTGTTGAAAGTGTCAAAAACAGGGTTTTTTTTAATTTGAGGTTTTGACCAAAACAAATTTGAAAAAATTTAACATTAATGAAGTGTTTTGGCTGACTTGAATCTGCTTTTTTTGTGAAAAAGAGTTCCAGGTGAAAGATTTTGCCCAGCTCTAGATGTTATCTTGGAGTGCAAGTAGGAATACTTCAATATGGACTTCAGATATTCAAGAAGCTCTTTGAAAAATCCCTGCTGTCTGGATACCACTTATAGTTGCCATAAAATTAACCAGGCCATACATATGTCAATGTGGTCATGTGAGACACAGGGATGGCATAGTGCTAATAGGACCACAACTACCTTGAACTCACTGGTGATATCAAAGTATTAGGTCTTTCCCATTCAGCTCTTGACAGTCAGTTTAGAGGTATCCAGGTAGCCTGTGATCATGGTAGTGCCTACTCAGCAGCTGATGTAAGACTGACTTTGCTTTTACTTGCTCTGCTAAATCAGGGAATATACATGCTGTGTGCATGCACACCTGACAAGCTGTTAACTCTAGAATTATACACAGATCAACAAGGCTCTGGATTGAAATGTGACACTTAATCTCACCTCTCTTTTGATTTCATAACATGCATCAGCAGCAATGGGTATTCAGCACACCAGCACCTTTTTAGAACAGTGTTAATCAGGAAAAGGGAATAAATGGATGAAACCTGTACAGACTGAAAAAGGCAATGCTTCTTATACTGCCAGAGGGGTCTTCCCACACCTGCAAAAGGCTAATGCAAAGTCCGTATATGGAATAGTCAAGAGTATTTTTGTAGCAGTGTTTCAAATGTATATTGTTATTACTGCCTAGAAGCCTCACATGTTGGGGCCCTGCTGTCCCATTCACTATGTTCTAATGGATGATCCTTGCAGCATTCATGCATTTGTCAATATGGATTCATACAGCAGGATAAAAAGTGGGAATGTCCTTTCTGTTCTACCAAATGTCAGCGTAGAACATGGCTCCTTAACAAGCCTTGTTTGTCCAAGTGTGGAAGGAATAAGATTTTATTTAAAAAAAAAAAAAAAAGCCCAGAGGGGAGCGGGGGGATGTGGACTCATTCCCAGGTCTGTCTCCCTTTTCAGACCCCATGGCTAGCAACATCATGCTCACATCCAAAATGATTTGGGAGATAATCCCCCATACTTGACCAGAATTGCAGAGATCTCCCCACCCCACTCCTCATCCAGTTAAGACATCTGAAGGTTTAAAGTTTTAGGTGTGAGGAAAGGGGGACACATTACAGGAGAAGCCTCAGGTAAAGTGACATGCACACTTTTGACTTGTCCTTAGGACACTAAAATGCCAATCACTGTGTCCTGAGGATGGTCCTTCCTCACAGGGATTCCAAGTGCCACCCATTCCACATGGATGATGGAATCATCCTCAGAGAGTGCTGTGGTATTGGAGGGGGATTCTCCAATGGATCTCTACCGGCACTGGAACTGACAGGTCATCAGACTCAAGGGTAGTGGTGGGGGGAGATGGAGGTTGCTAGATGCCTCTTACACATCAGGGGTTATTGGAGGCATCTTTCACATTTCCGTGCCTGAAAACTCCACCTGCTGTGAACACAAAGGCATGAAGGAAATAGTATCAGCATACAGAAAACAAAATTCATTGGCAGAATACTCCTCCTCCAATCAGGAGAAATGGGAATCTCAGGGCATGTCTACACTACCGCTTACATTGATCTAATGAACATTACTCAGGGGGGTGAAAAAGTTCCCCTCCCTCCCCCCAAGCAACACCAGTTTAGTGCTGTCCACACCAGTGTCACCAACATGCGTCCGCTTCTCATTGAGGTGGAGTAATTATGCCAACGGGAGAGCATGCTCTCTCATTGGCATAATGCATCTTCACCAGACACGCCACAGACTTCAGTTAATCCTTCCCCTGATACCATTTCTGTGGCTTCAGATAACATGACTCACATGGCTGATGCGATCTGTTTTTTCTCATCTAGCTCCAAATACTTGCCAGGTACCAACAAAAAGGTGGCAATGTAGTATTTGTTTGCTTTGTGCTGTAGATGGGATGGTAACTTGATTTACTCAGGACATTTTAGCTCAGCTACTTCATTCATATATCTGGATAAGAGCAACCTTTAATCCATCCTGATTCATTGGCACCAGCTGGGATGGGAGTCAAAGAAGGGGCTCATCAAATCTGACCCAGGATGTGCTGTACAACTGTGTAGTGCCAAGGTTCTATCCAGCACACTAGAACGTACACACAGCTGTGCAGATAGTGTTACTGTTGAGCACAGGAGAGTTGTATGTCATACCTGAGCAAGTGTCCTAAGCCCTCAATTGTCATCACTCCCAGAGTCTCCACTTTCACTTCAAGTGCTAAGGGCCTATGCTTTAAGATAGAGGGAATAGGACTTTGCCAAAGTCCTGAGTGACTTTAGAGTCAGATTTTTTTCCAAATTTGTCCACCATATTAGGTGCGGCCCTTGAGTTCCTGGCAAGCTTCCAATGCAACCCTCAGCAGGGCAAAGTTTGTGTGTTCCTTTAAGCAGCATTTCCCATAGTAATTTCTGTTCCAGGGCACAAATATCCTGGACTTATTCTTTACTCACATTGCAAAGCCTGGGGATTTGCCAAGCAAACCTTATCTGGCTCCTCAGGAATCAGCAACACAAGTTCCTGGACTTTTACTCTGGTCACTGGGGAGGATAGTCAGAGCCATGTAGTTCACTGGTGTACACGGTGTATTACCCTTCCGCTGCATGGCACGTAATTAAAGGGTGAGCGAAGGATATTCAAGCTCTCGCTAAGCCCTGGAACTCTGAAATAAACTTGTTTCATAACATGCCATGCTCTCTGGAATGCCTTACTTTTTAGTGATTGACTTGTCTATAACACCTTTCATCTTTAAGAGCTCTTCAACCTTTATATACAGTATTGGAATGTCCAGCTCTACAGTGGAATATGGCAACTTTGAATGCGGTTTGAGAATGCTACCTTACTTACATGCCCCCTCCCCGATTACTGTAGTAGATGAGTGCTTCACAATCTTTAATCCATTTATCCTCAACACACCTGAGGTAGGCTAATAGATTTCCAAGTTCAGAGGGGACCATTATCACCTAGCCCAGGGGTTCTCAAACTGGGGGTTGCAAGATGGTTACATGCAGGGTGTGAGCTGACAGCCTGGACCCTGGCCATGCATGGGGCCCCATGCCCCCATTAAATTACCCTCCCCCATTTTTAGTTTATGGGGGAGGAGGAGGAGAAGAGAAGAGATCATTGCAGTCAGAGGCTTGCTGTGTGAAAGGGATCGCCAATACAAAATTTGAGAACCACTGACCTCCTCTATAAACAGCCATAGAACTTTCCCAAAACAATGCCTAGAGCACAGCTTTCAGAAAAACCTCCAATTCTGATTTAAAAGCAGTCAGTGATGGAAAATCCACCACAACCCATGGTAAATTGCTCCAGTGGCTAAATCGCTCATGGTCATAATATTTCACCTTTTTTCTGGTCTCCATTTATCTAGTTTAAACTTCCAGCCATTAGATCATGTTATACCTTCCTCTGCTAAATTTAAGATCCCCTTATTAAGTATTTGTTCCCCCTATGGATACTTAGAGACTAATCAAGTGACCTCTTAACCTTCTCTGTTAGACTCAAAGAGCTCCATCTATTTTGCTCATCACTAAAAGGCATGTTTTCATATCCACTAATCATTCTCATGGTTCTTCTCTGAGCCCTCTCCAATTTACCAATATTCTTCTTGAATTGTGGACAACAGAACTGGACACAGTATTCCAGCAGCAGTTACACCAGTGCCAAATACAAAGATAAAATAACCTCAATTTATGCATCCAAGGATCACATCAGCCCTTTTGACCAGTGTCTCACTGGGTGTTCACATTCAACTGATTCTCCACCAGCACTCCCAAATCTTTTATAGAGTCACTGCTTCCCAGGATAGAGTCCCCCATTGTAGAAGTATGGTCTACATTCTTTGTTCCTAGAAGTACACATTTAGCCATATTAAAATGTAACTTGCTTGGTAAACTGGGCACAAGTAAATGAGCCACAGTGCTCTGTATCTGTGACCTGTCATCATTCACCACTCCCCCAATTTTTGCATCAGCTGCAAATGTTAGTGATTGCTTTCTTCCATGTGGTTCAGCATTAAAGAGCATAGAGCCAAGAACCAATCCCTGCGGAACCCCACTAGAAATACATCTGCTTGATGAGTCCCTGTATACAATTACAGGAACTCATCACTTAATGTTGTAGTTATGTTCCTGAAAAATGCAACTTTAAGCGAAACGATGTTAAGCGAATCCAATTTCCCCATAAGAATTAATGTAAATGAGGGGGTTAGGTTCTAGAGGAAAAAATTTCCCCAGACAAAAGACTATATACACACACACACACACAGTATAAGTTTTAAACAAACAATTTAATACTGATACACAGTGATGATGATTGTGAAGCTTGGTTGAGGTGGAGGAGTCAGAGGGTGGGATATTTCCCAGGGAATGCCTTACTGCTAAATGAACTAGCAGTTGACTGAGCCCTCAAGGGTTAACTCTCAACACTCTACAAGGCAGCAGGAAAGGAGGGAGGGCAGACAGAGACACACCCTGTGTGAGAGAGAAAAAAAATGTGCATTTCCCCTTTAATTAGCTGGCCCCAGGCTTAAGTACACTGCCTTGTTAATTAAATCAGCTTGCTGAGACCTCCTGAGACAGCAGCTACGGCCTAGAACCTCCCTCCCTCCATCCTGTGTCCCCCCTGCTCTATGGAAGATGGGGTAAGTGGGGTGCAGGAGCAGGGGGAGACACCCTGACATTAGCACCCCCTGTACAGCAAGCAGGAGTCTCTGGGAGCAGCTCCAAGGCAGAGGGCAGGAGCAGCACATGGCAGTGGGGGAGGGACAGCTGCTGCACAGGGAATTTAGGGGAGTGGGGAGCTGATAGGGGGCTGCTGGTCCACCCTGGTTCCACCCACCCACCAGCTAGCTCCAACGGGCTGCTCTTCCTGCAAGCAGCGGACAAAACAGGCGGCTGCCAAACCACATTAGAAGGGAGCATTTCACAACTTTAAATGAGCATGTTCCCTAATTGATCAGCAACTTAACATCAACACAAAGTTAACCAGGAGGACTTTAAGTGAGGAGTTCCTGTACATTGAGACCTATCAGTTAGCCAGCTTTTAATCCACTTATGTGCCATGTTAATTTTATCACTTATTTTTAATCAAAATGTTGTATGGTAAAAAGTCAAACACCTTACAGAAGTCTTAACATCTACACCACCACCTTTATCAACCAAACTTTTAATTTTTCTGAGATTACATTTGACAGGATCGGTTTTCCATAAGCCTGTTTTGACTGGCGTTTACCTTCCTTTAATTCTTTATTAAAGTGAGTCCCATATCAGCCTCTTCATTATCTTGCCAGGGATTGATGTCAGGCTGACAGGCCTAGGATTACCTAGATCATCCCATTCACCCTTTTTAAATATTCACATTGTGCCTCAGTTCCTCATCTGAGGGTATAAGTGACTGTCCTAAGGTTACCCTGGAAGTCTGGGGCAGAGCTGAATGTGACCCCAAATGAATAGTGTATCCAACTGAATCTGCAGATGGATTTTGAGAAGCATGAAGTTCTGAGTCAAAACACATACCCACTCCCTATAATCGTCAAACAAAGCACATGGGGATCTTTTAGTGACAGTAAATAGTCAAGTAAATAGTCAAGGCCTATGATTATTATTTCATATACAAGATGGCACCTCTAGCAACACTATGCCCCTTAGTGCTACAGTGGTTCCTTGACAGAGCTCTCAGTCAGAGGCAAATGTACCAGCTGCTGAGTCACCAACATAATTTCTCAAGATCTGAGGGTTTTCTTTGTAGGCCTCTTATTCAGCTGCTGAGCTAGCCTCATACTGCTGACTGTAAGGGCCGACAGGATTACAACCTGAAATGGCATGGCTGCAAGCCCTGTGCCCGTAGCAGGCACTGGGCCAGACTGCTGTCCCTGTCTGGCTTTCCCCTTGCAGCTGCGTATGTCACAGTTCAAGATACCTTGCATGTGGTTTATATTTAAAACAGGAAGAGGGATTTCTCTATGGTGTTAAGTAACAGAAGGAGGCTGCATTCTAATCTCCCTCTTAGTTGCATAACCCCTCAATCAGCAAGTCCAAAGGGACACACCTGTGTGCACAGCTGCATGCAGTCACATTGTCACCGACCCCACAGCAGAACAGAACTGTTGCTCAATTTAGGATCAGTTAACTCAGACATACGAGACAGAGAATGTTTAAAAATAGATACACTGCCTTGAAACTTTAGTTATTAGTCATCGGGGGTAGCATACAGAGTATAGGGGGGGGGATGTTAGTATTTTGACATTGGATAGCACATAACACATACAGTCTGCAATATCCCCAATGGGGGGGTACAAGGTGGATGAATCAAGGTACAATCACTAAGCAGTGAGGGTACATCACTCATACAGGAATTACAGGCAATCATAAGTATGAATAAGTGGGCCGAGTAATGAGGATAGGATGACCCTCATATGGTGGAGTTCAGTTCGGTTCGGTGGGTTCAGGGGATAAGGTCCAACAGAGGAAGTCTTCAGGTCTCTTCCTCGTTGTGGGTGCACAAAGTCACGCCGGCTCCCTCACGGTATTGGCGGTGGCCGGTGATGTGCTCTGTATAAATGTCCCGGGACCACCAGATAGTGTCCGAGACCATTAGACGTCGCATGAGCCGCACAGGTCCTCAGTACACACTCGTTACAGGGGTCCCAGGCGCCCAGCATCTATAGTCCAGATTAAAATCCCAGGGCCAACTTCAATGAAGCCCATAGTGATGATGGGGGTCCCAGTCTCCTTTCTGAGCTTGGCCCAGTAAATTCAGGAGCCAAAGTTCATCCCCCCCTACCTATACAACCTGGTCTCTGTAGAAGAAACTGTTTGCACCTTTCCCAGACCATCTAAGGCTGCCAGTGGATATACAATTCCACAAACACTCTTTTCTTGATCTCTCTGCAGCCCTTGCTGTGAAGCTGGCCCTTTCCCCTTCTCTTGATGGCGGATGTCACCAAGCTCCTACCCCACAGCCACATGAAAAAAAAAAAAAGAAAAAAGAGGGGACCAGACAGCGTGTTCTGGCACAATGAGCAGAGGGTTGGGACTCGGGAGGCCTCGGGAAAGTCACTTTGCCTTTCTTCCTTGGTTTACCCCTTTAAAATAGGAATAACCCTAACCCATCCCTAGTTTATGGATGGATTAGTCAGTCATGTCTATCCAGGAATTTGACTATGTCAAGCACTGTAAAAATGTGCTAAGTAGGCAGTTCCATGTTATGGATATTTCCCCAAGGGGAAAGTTAACGATTCATGTGACTGGAACACCCAGGTGTCGTGACTGGTCACACGGAGAATGGGAAAGAGAAATGCATCTCCATTATGAAACCCGGTTTGGTCTAGTGATTTGAAGCAGAGATTTCAGAGTCGGGACTATCAAGTTCTTGTACTGACCCTCTTTGTGTGTGTCTTCCAGTGATGGGAAGTGACTTCCTGTGCCTCACTCTCCCAATCTATAAAATGGGGATAACACTAACTGCCTGCACAGAGGGGCTGAGACACAGTTTGTCTTTATAAAGCTCTTTGAGATCTCAAAGTTGAAGGCACCAGAGAGACAAATTACTACTAATTTTGCTGAATGTGTGAAAGACAAAGCCCTGAAGTTCCAGCTTGGTTTTTAATCTTTACAGATAACTTCACCCATAGTGCTAAAAGACAACTCTGATGGCCTGGGGAACCCTAGTTAGTTCGGCATCTAGGAACAAAGGAAAAAGCTTAACTTACAAAAGAAGTTACAAGATTCCATTTAACATCAGCTTGTATCTCTTGGTCCTCTCCTAGGGCCATTTTTATCTGCTCTAGAGACACAAGCCTCCAAGTGTCTCTTTCCACAGATTTGTTTTTATGCTACTATATTTGAAATGTGAAAATAATATCTGCTTTCTATAAATAGTATCCCCATAGTGCCAAGACCTTTCCTGTTGGTTTTAGGCCAAAACACACACACCCACCACTCCAAACAATATTTTTTGTTCATGTGTGTATCTGCCAGTTAAAGGGAAAGAGTTAAAACAAATGCAACAGCAAAGGAAAAATACAGGCACAGAAGATGTGCAATACCATATCAAAATATCAGCCTCACTGGTCTGGTATCATTCCTGCTATTCCAGTTCAGACCAATGGTCCACGTCATTCCATAACTTATCAATCATTGGTCTACACAGTGTGGTATCCTGCTTCTAGCAGCGGGAAACTTACTTGTATTGCAGCAGCACTTCAGAGGCTCCATTCAGAGATTGGGACCCTCATGTGTTAGCGGCTGTACAAACACATTGGGGCACAGACTCTCTTCCCAAGAGCTTGCAATCTAATGCGGGGGGGAGGGCCGCCTCCTAAAATGCTCGACTCATTGTGCTACACTCTTCATAGGGGCTGGGTATGGCAATGGAGAGTCCTTACTGATCTTATAATGTTCAGAAAGTGAGGTGGTGTAAGGGTTGACTGCCTCAAACTCTTATTCATTTCAATGGGAGCTCCTGGTGCTCGAAGTGCACAAAATGCATTTGGCCCAGAGTGAACAAAATGTGCACTAGGGCCTGATCCAATGCTCAGTGAAATCAATGGAAAGATTTTGCTTTGGATGGGACCTAAACCTCAGAGCTATGGGCTTCATCTGTCTTTTCTGGCTGAGCTGATGGAGATATTGTAGTGGGGTTCCATCTCCCATGTGGCCAAAGCCACATGGCCCCAAACATCTTCAGAGGCATGCCTGTGGAAAGGTGCTTCTGCCCAGAAGGCTCCTATCCCCTACAGCCAACATGTCATGCCATGGGCTGCTGAATGGAATGAAGTTTCCTTAGAGACTAAATGAAAGACATCCTCTTTCCTCCCTACCAAACAATCTCAACCCTCCCAGAGTAGAGGTCTGCATGAAAGTTGCTGTGAGGAAAGAGGAGCCCTGCCCCAGACTGGCACTGAGAGAATAAAAACAGGGAGATGGTTTGGAAGTGACTGCATTATACTCCTTTTGATTAAAATCATCTTACTGATCCCCAGGCTCTACAGAGCGGGGCGTACTTAGCATTTGTGTATATATATTTTTTATCTGTGTATCTGCACAGAGTTTTTATGCGTGCTTTCAGCCTGTTCTGGTTGGTTAAGTCGCCTCCATAGCGAGTCTAAAGATTTTAATTTCATTTGACTTCAGGGCTTTTCTGACAAGCTTCCTCTTTCTGGAGAAATCACCCTTTCTAAATCGTAGTGGTAATTTTTTGGTACCTTTCTTCACATGAGGATCTTGAACTTTATTATGTTGCAGTCTGTTTCTAGCTGAGCTACTAAATGTTACTTCTTGAACCACTGCCTAGGTGTCTCTTTAGAACTAAGGCAAGAATGGCTTCTCCCCTTACGTGCACTAATGGCACAGCAACACTGCAGTGAGACACCCACGGCCGACCCACACCAGCTGACTTGGGGGCTTTTTAATTGCAATGTAATCACTTGGGCTCAGGCTACAGCTTGAGCTCTGGGACCCTCCCACCTCACAGGATCCTAGAGCCTGGGCTCCAGCCCAAACATCTACACAACAATTCAGCAGCCCCACAAGCCGGCACAGGCCAACTGCGGGTTTAATTACAGCTTAGACATGCCCTAACGTCTCAGCATCCAGCAGCACTGGTGGTAGCTGTAGTGTAGAGGAAGCATTGGCAGCTGCTAGCCTTTTTACCACCATATCCTTGAGGCCTGCTCTGTGCAGTTACAGACGACCCAGTGATTTAATAGGTGCGGACCAATGGGAGCCATGTCTACCTTAGCACTCCCTATTGTTGAGATGGGGAAAAAATTTTCGGGGGGGGGGAGGGGGGAGGAACCCACACATGTGCACACATGGTCCGAGGGACCTGAAGAATGAGACAAGGGGCCTTGTCTAGACTTAAAAAAAAAAAAACCCACCCCAAGTCAAGCAACCTTAACTTGATTGGAAACCCCACCTAACCCGCCATTAAACACCACTAACTCTCCCAACTTGCCCTTCTGAAGACAGAGCTCTTCACCAACACTAGCTCCTACACTAGGGCAATGGGGCCACATGAGCACCTAGAAAGATTTTTTTCTGCCTCGGACTTCATCCTTCCACCAACCTCCTCCAGCGTAACAGATAATCCCCATGATTTTCCCTGCTTCCGGGCAGGCAGTCTCAACTCCCCTCTTTTCCTCATCCCTCACATTGCTATATTCTGCTGCTGCTTCCTTTATAACAGCTTTGAAATCCATTGCTGCCTCTCTTTTGCTCAGTGCTATGGGTTCCTTTTCCACAGGCTCCCAAACACCCCCCTAGCTCTTCCACTACAGAGTATCCAAAATACCAATGCCAAAATTAGCTGTGACTATATCACACAGACCCCAGCCTCATACAAGTCCCTCCACTGGTTCTACATCCCCCTACTGCATTTATTTCAAATTTCTGCTCTGTACAGCCTACATGTCATCTCATCTGTGGTCACCTGCCACTTCCTTATTTGGACCCTGCACCTCCCTCTTTCCACCAATCCCACAGTGTTGCATGTTAACACCGTCTGAAGACAGTCTCGGCACCCAAGAGCTGACCACCTAGGAATTAACAGGATACCAATTGTGCCATCCAAGCAAGGTTCACACAGAGAGGGAGGAAGGAACCACCTTACTATCTAGCCATCCTGTCTGTTATGTTCTTCAGCACCCTGTCTCATGATCAGTTCATATTGGGGCAGGTACCAGGCTTTGCTTCCTACGTAAAGCACCATGCATACCTTCATTGTGCTCATGCAGATGTCAAATCAGGCCACTATTAAGGGTTCTGCAGGTGAAATTGTCCTAATCAACAAAATCCAGTTCATTCTCCGACAGCTGGATGAACTCTGAGAAGCAAATGTGAGTGGACTAATATCTTTTTTGTTGTAAAAGCAGGCAGTGACTAAGATACACAGGGAGCAAATATGTCAACAAAAAAAGTGCAATTGATACCAGAGGAGTTGTATCTCTCCAGACACAAGGAGCTCTACTTCCTAACCCAGAAAATAATCACTGCCAGCCACAGTTGTTTTTGTTCACTTCAGCTCTACCCTGTGGCAGCTCTTTGGAGCGGAAGTATTACAGGATGAAGTGTGCAAGTGGCAGCATGAGTCCAGAAAGGTCACATAGCCACTCACCCTTGGCAGAGACCTGAGAGGGGAACCTCTCCTACATGCCTTTGCAAAGTTTGCATTGGGAAATTTGGAAGTGGCTCTAGGAGGAGAGGAGAAGTTGCTGATTTGCACTGAGACCGAGACTTGAGAGGCAAAATAAACTGTACATTTGGATTTTCAGATTCTACAGCTGGGGAGTCTCAAAGTAATGCTATAGTTCACAGCCTTGTCTCTTATTCACTGATGTTTTCTTGAGACAAACACACAGGCCATCATTACTGTAACAAGCAGCGCAATAACTAGCAGCAAAGGAAACCCCCTACAATTACAGGCAGATTACCTGCTTCCTCATCCACGAAAGGATGTCCCTTTTTCTGATACATGTAGCACTGTCACATATCAAAATGCAAAGACCCCCCCACAAACAACACACACATGTGCATCCAGGTTAAACAGCTGGAAGTGCTTTTCTGATGCTCTTGTATGACGATTACTATACAAACCCCAAAACAATACATTACTACACACATCCCCCCACACACACGGAGCACCAATATTTATTCGCTCACGTGAATTTCACACCAATACTTTGAGAGGAATACGCAGATTGTGCAGCTTTTTTCCAAACAAAAAAAGATGAAGTGAGAAATCTCAAGGCATTTACCATTACAACGTTCCCCGGGCTATTCGTTACCTGGGAGCAGGAAGTGGCTCTTAACACAAAACCACACCAGAAAGGATTTGCGTTGCTTTACAACTTTCCATCTCCAAAGTCAATGCAAATAGTGGGAACGGGGGAGGGGGATCAGCAAATCCCTCAGTCCACCAGCACAAAACAAGCCAGCCGAAGGTACAAAGAAACACAAGCGGCGCAGCAAAGAGACATCAGTGCAGCCTTCCCAAGACGTAACCTGTTTGTGTGCAGCATCGTGGTACCTTTTTTTGTTCTGACTCAGGGAAACCCCTAAAAATAGTTTCTGCAACAGGGGCCAGCCAGACCTGCTCAAACTAGCGAGCAGCAAAGAAACATTTTCACAGAGAGAGACCGAGAAATACTGGGCTAGAAATTGGGAAGAGAGAGAAAAGTAATTGCACTGAAACCGAACACAAACTTACAGCCTTAGAGCATGGTCTCCCTGGAGTTGGCGGGGGGGTTGCGTGGTCTATCGAACGCCACCCCCACGTGAAAAATAATTTCCACAGCCAGCCAGCGACAAATTCACATCTTGCTGGTCAGTTGCAGAGACAGAAACTGACTAGACGGAGCGCTCTCAGCCGGGGGCCCTTTGTGCAATCTACACTTACCATAATAAAAGAGCCAAACCTAGCACCTCCTCTACATTACCATATTACACCAATCACACGTCGCATCGAAAAGCAAAACTGCTGTGCTGTTGCCACCCACACGCTGTGGTGATTAGCTTAAGAGACATCAGCAGAAACCGAGCGCCTAGAAATCAAGTCTTCAGGATGCACGTTTACCGTAATTAATAGAGCACACCTCGCATGCTTTTTCAATTTACTGAGTGTGGCGCCACACTAACCGAATGCTATAAATATTCCAACCACATTATTATACTGCTTAGTTTTAGAGAGACAGCATGAGATCAGTCCATGCTGATTTAGCTTTTACCATAACAGCAGGAATAATGTACCCTTAGCTATGCATTATTTATGTGGCAGTAAATCCTTTGGGGGACTTTGGTGATACAGTATTATTAAAAAAGTAAGAGTTATGCTGAAGTCACTAGAATCCCCCAGACTGAATTGTAGCCTTTAGTGCATTAAATCTCATTCTCACACACACACACACACACACACCAGCACCTGAACAAAGATCCTACTGCCCCAGTATGTGTCTCATTCTCCTCACAGTCCAGTTCTGGATTTCAGGCCCCTTCTTTCTCCATCTTGTAGTGTCCTCTCTATCCCTGTCAGTATTTCTTCATTCTTTCTCTTGCTTTAGAACGTGTCCCTATCCCATTTTGTA
Organism: Platysternon megacephalum; assembly: GCA_003942145.1. Taxonomy (NCBI): domain Eukaryota; kingdom Metazoa; phylum Chordata; order Testudines; family Platysternidae; genus Platysternon; species Platysternon megacephalum. Next base: position 5,556,244 of record QXTE01000006.1, read on the forward strand.
ACCACACTGAGTACTTTCAAAACAAATAACAGCAGAACCTATTATGGCACAAAGCCAAGCTCAAAACACTCCTCAAACTACCAAAGAAACGCAAGCCCCGCATCATACAAAAGCTTGTGTAAATGGACAAATCTTGCAATATCCTTTGAAGGGTGTGTCAAAATCCTTTCCATGTGTATCAAACATACATTATGAAATGGCTTTAAAGCCAAGGTGCCTTAGTCTTGACTTTGTAGCACCCTCGGGATAGGTCTGTTGCCTGTCTGAATACTGCTCTTCTAATGTACCACAAACCTGAACAGCAAAAACCCTAATTATTCCAGTCTTGTTCTCCCTCCTGCCACCCTCCACAAGAACCTCATTCCTAATATACAAAGCCCCCTGTTATTCCAGTCTTGGGTCCCCCTTCCTACAACTCTGTTGAATCACCTTATTTCCGACCTGTAGCGATCCTTGCTATTCCAGTCCTGAGCAAAGACTGAAAAGTCTGGCTGCTTGTATTGATTTATTTATTTATTGTTAATTATGATAGATATTAGCTCAGTTGAGATCAACAGACTGATTATATTTGCAATCCAAACAATACTCAAGCCAAGGGCTCCAGACTACTCCACTGTTCTCCCATTCCCCTCCCCCATTCATTAATGTCCAAACTATTTGTATGGAATGTCACACATCACGGCTTATTTAGGATTCTAGCAAAAACACAAGGAACAAGAACAAAGAAGTGCATCAAAGGCCCAATTCCTGGGGGTGGGGGACAAACAACATGGTATCAATGTGAAAATAAATCATTTGTGGAGAATAACATAACTTGCCTCTTTGCTCATCCTTTGGTTCCACTTACAAAATCCACCAATGAGATTAAATTTTATTTGTGCATTTCTCTAAAAAGATTGTCAGCTCCAAACATAGACTAAAAGCAAATGCCTTTCAGATGGTCTCAAGAGCCCCTTGTAATAAAAGAGAAGAGGGAAGGAAGCTCCTCTTTGGGACTTTGATTTTCTTTTTCACATTTTGAACCCTGTTATACAATTCCCTTTTAAAATAAAACATCAGAAAAAATCCCACAACATTGTTTCAGTGGAATTCATGCAGGTGAAAAGGGCTGGACTGACCACCTTAGAGACTGTAGCCCTCAGAACAGATTGAGCATCGGCAGCAGCTGGGCACACTTCCCCATGCTAACCACTACCAATAATTCTCAGTCCTGTCCTGGTGGAAGACTCCCACTATCATATCCAGCAATAGGGATGTCTGGGGAGCTAATCAGATGCTTTTTAATTCTATTGCAATACATTAGAATATGGGAGTTGGGGGGGCGAGATGGAGGGGGGACATAATGGGGAAATGATAAAAGTGTTCTAACATTAGAGGCAGTTAGCATGTCATCTCTAGGGAGCAGTAGAAAGCTCCATTTCTATAGCCAGTTCAATCCTTGATGTCCCTTCTGAGACTTCCAACAAGGTGACATCATCATGGCAAAGGAGCTGGTAGCTTTTGTGATTTGCACACTTACTCACTGGGAACTGGACTTAAACTCTCCCAACCCTTTCATTTCACATAGGCCAAAGCTAGCTAGAACATGGAATTTCCATTGTATGGAAACTGACATTTTCAATTTTTTTTTTAATTCTAAATTGAAACAAAAATCTGAAATTTCCCATGGAACAAATGCCAGAAAAAAGTCGTCAGAACCATCAAGATATTTCATTCTGATCAAGTCAAAACATCAGAATATAATACAAAATATATATATTAAAAACAAGATGGAACATTTTCACCTTATTAAAATGAAATGTTTTGACATTCTCCAGACAAAATTAGTTAATTTTTTTATCACAAATTTAGCTTAAATCCACACATTCCGGGAAAGCATTTTGATTGAAAATCAATGGGCCCTAGGCTCCTAAGTGCCTAAATCTCTTTTGAAAATGGGACTTAGGTACTTTAGAAAATATTGTTCCTCTACTGGATTTGAATCCATAACCTAGAGGCCAGGTCTAAACCAAAAGTCAGGCCAACACAGCTACATCACTCAGGCTGAGAAAAATCCACAACCTGAGTGACATAGTTAAGCCAGCCCTCACTGTAGACAGCACTAGGACAAAGGTAAAATTCTTCCATCAACCTAGCTACCATCTTCCTGGGGAGTGGATTAACTACAGCACTGGGAGAACCCCTCCTGTTGCTGTAATGAGTGTCTACACTGAAGCGGGACAGCAGTGCAGCTGCAGTGCTGTAGCCGTACCACAGCAACATTTCTTGTGAAGACATAGCCTGGTATGTCTACACTACGAAATTAGGTCGATTTTGTAGAAGTCGATTTTTAGAAATCGATTTTATACAGTCGATTGTGTATGTCCACACTAAGCGCATTAAGTCGGTGGAGTGCGTCCTCACTACTGTGGCTAGCATTGACTTACGGAGTGGTGCACTATGGGTATCTGTCTTACAGTTCCCGCAGTCTCTGCCACCTATTGGAATTCTGGGTTAAGCTCCCAATGCCTGATGGGGCAAAAACGTTGTCGCGGGTGGTTTTGGGTCCATGTCGTCAGTTGCCCCTCCCTCCGTGAAAGCAACAGCAGACAATCATTTCGCGCCAGACACCAGGGCGAGTAGAAGAGCACAGCAAGGCGCGCTGTGCATCAGAGAGGCTTTGAAAACCAGTTTCATGACTGGCCAGGCTTCGGTGTGACAGTTGTGTGTGTTTCTCCATGATGCAAACCCGCCCCCTTTGGTGATGTTAATTCCCTGTAAACCAACCACCCTCCCCCCTTCGAAAAAAAGTAGCTATTGTTTTGAAACCATGCATTCTTTCTTTATTAATTAAAAAAAAAAAGAGAGAGATATCGGACAAAGTAGCCAGGGTGGGGTTGGGGAGGAGGGAAGGACAAGACCACATTGCTTATTGGAGCCACACTAAAAATCAAACTGGTTGAATGACAGCCTTCTGTTGCTTGGGCCATCCTCTGGAGTGGAGTGGCTGGGTGCCCGGAGCCTCCCCCCCCCGCGTTCTTGGGCGTCTGGGTGAGGAGGCTATGGAACATGGGGAGGAGGGTAGGCGGTTATACAGTGGATGCAGTGGGGGGTCTGTGCTCTTGTTGGCTTTCCTGTAGCTCCAACAGATGCTTCATTATGTCCATTTGCTCCCCCAACAGACACTTCATCATGTCCGTTTGTTCCCCCATTAGCCTCAGCATTGCGTCCTGCCTCTGCTCTTCACGCTCACTTAATTCTTTCCTGGCCTCTGCCACTGAATGCCTCCATGCATTAAGCTGTGCCCTGTCAGTGCGGGAGGACTGCATGAGCTCGGAAAACATGTCATCGCGAGTGCGGTTTTTTTTTACTTCTAATCTGCGATAACCTCAGGGACGGAGATGATAGTGGGAGCATAGAAACAGTCTACGCTCTACGATTCTGGGGGGACTGCATGGTCACCTGTGCTGCTGAGTTCGCCACGCTGACCAAACAGGAAATGCAGCAAAGAATCCTGTGGCACCTTATAGACTAACAGACGTTTTGCAGCATGAGCTTTCGTGGGTGAATACCCACTTCTTCGGATGCAAATAGTGGAAATTTCCAGGGGCAGGTATATATATGCAAGCAAGAAGCAAGCTAGAGATAACGAGGTTAGTTCAATCAGGGAGGATGAGGCCCTGTTCTAGCAGTAGAGGTGTGAAAACCAAGGGAGGAGAAACTGGTTCTGTAGTTGGCAAGCCATTCACAGTCTTTGTTTAATCCTGAGCTGATGGTGTCAAATTTGCAGATGAACTGAAGCTCAGCAGTTTCTCTTTGAAGTCTGGTCCTGAAGTTTTTTTGCTNTCAGGTTGGGGGGCTGTCTGTAAGCGAGGACAGGTCTGTCTCCCAAGATCTGTGAGAGTGAGGGATCATCTTTCAGGATAGGTTGTAGATCTTTGATGATGCGCTGGAGAGGTTTTAGTTGGGGGCTAAAGGTGACGGCTAGTGGCGTTCTGTTATTTTCTTTGTTGGGCCTGTCCTGTAGTAGGTGACTTCTGGGTACTCTTCTGGCTCTGTCAATCTGTTTTTTCACTTCAGCAGGTGGGTATTGTAGTTTTAAGAATGCTTGATAGAGATCTTGTAGGTGTTTGTCTCTGTCTGAGGGATTGGAGCAAATGCGGTTGTATCTTAGAGCTTGGCTGTAGACAATGGATCGTGTGGTGTGTCCTGGATGGAAGCTGGAGGCATGTAGGTAAGCATAGCGGTCTGTAGGTTTCCGGTATAGGGTGGTGTTTATGTGACCATCGCTTATTAGCACAGTAGTGTCCAGGAAATGGACCACTTATGTGGATTGGTCCAGGCTGAGGTTGATGGTGGGATGGAAATTGTTGAAATCATGATGGAATTCCTCAAGGGCTTCTTTTCCATGGGTCCAGATGATGAAGATGTCATCAATGTAGCGCAAGTAGAGTAGGGGCGTTAGGGGATGAGAGCTAAGGGAGCGTTGTTCTAAGTCAGCCATAAAGATGTTGGCATACTGTGGGGCCATGCGGGTACCCATAGCAGTGCCACTGACTTGAAGGTATATATTGTCCCCAAATGTGAACTAGTTGTGCGTGAGAACAAAGTCACAAAGTTCAGCCACCAGGTTTGCCGTGACATTATCGGGGATACTGTTCCTGATAGCTTGTAGTCCATCTTTGTGTGGAATGTTGGTGTAGAGGAATGTAACTAAAGCCGAGAAATAAGATGTCTAGGAGGTGAGAGAATGATTAATAGCATGAAATGCAGCAGAACGGTCTAGACCAGTGGTGGGCAACCCGCGGGCCGCATGCGGCCCATCAGGGTAATCTGATTGCGGGCCACGAGACATCTTGCTGGTGTTGACCGTCCACAGGCAGCTCCCAGTGGTCGCGGTTCGCCATTCCCATTCGCCCACCACTGGTCTAGACAAATGCTTAACCCTCCAAGGGCCTACAGTGTGCACCTGCCCACTGATGAATCTTTTAATTACTTTTAATTACCACCAGCTGGGTCTAAGAGGTTACACCGCCTACACACCATATGTTCTGCTGGGGTGGCTTCAGAACTGCTACCACAAAGAACTGGCTAAGGAGATTCTAGCATGGGAGAAAGGCAGCATAAACCCAATGGGAGAAAAAACGTATTTCACTTGTGTTTATAGAGTCTTTGCTCAAACATATGGCACATACATTATTTATACAATTCTTAGGTCACGTGCAAAACTGGCCTGATTTCAGATCACCAGAAAATACAGCTTATTAAACATGATGTATCTGAAATGTGTTGTGGAGACTACACTCACGGGATCTGTTATATGTAATATTTAAAGATATAAAAATGTATGTCCCTGGAGGACATAGCTTAGCAGCCTAAGCATCAGATATTAAACACTTTTAGACCACATATAGAATAAAACAACACTGAGGCAGAGCATATAGTTCCACCCAAAGTTTCAGAAGCTTAAATTCTTTCATTTGATGCATTACAAATGTTGATTGATTAGATGTTTAAACCATATTCCACTAGGCAGCACTTCATGTGTCTGAGGATCTGAGGTTCTCAGGTTGGCTGAACTGGCCTTGTTAGTGATGTCATTTATTCACAGGCAATTGGATATGATGTTATCAATTAGTGGTGTCTTTGGATGGTGCCTCTAGCTTTCATGATATGTACACAATGGATGTCAGCCTGCCTCTGAGAAAAAGTTCAATATACAGGATAGCTAACAGTGCTCTAAGGAGTCTGTACAATGACTACCACAATGGCTCCCTGTTCTTAACTGGCCCTTACGCACTACAATAATAATTAAGAATAATAATAACAAACCACTCCAGACACAAACAATAAGAGCTCCTACTGAAGAGTATCAGGATTACTGGAAAAGGGGACAAAAGGGGATAAAAGGAGAAAAACTAATCAATAGTTTATAAATTTGTCAGTTTTCCCATCCTCCCTTCCCTTTCCCTCCCACATTGCCAACCAGCCACATCCCCAGGTCCCTGAGGCTTCAGAATGTGACCCTAGTGATCTTGCTAGAACATGCTTACACAGATAGCAGTTCTGAGGACTCTGCACTGGGCAGTTCTTCTAGAAGAGTCTGGCTGGAAAGTGCAGGCAGTAGATGAGGAACAGTCTTAACTCACAGTAAGAATCTGAACCCCCGAACATGATGGTAACAGCAAACTGAGCCTTTCGTATATAAAAACACTAATATTCTGTGCAGAAGTGCTGGGAGTTTGAGTCTAGTCAGGCTGTTCTTCCCTTCAGGATTCTCTGATTCTAACTGGTCAACAAGATGGCTGTGGCAGAGCCATGACCTCAGAGATTCAAAAAAGTTGCCATAGTGCAGCTGGATACAGGGCTGGTTCCAGGTTTTCTGCCGTCCCAAGCGGCCAAAAAAAATAAAAATAAAAAAGGCCGCGGCAGCACAATCGCACCGCTCCACTCTTCGGCGGCAATTCGGCGGCAGGTCCTTCGCTCCGAGAGGGACTGAGGGACCCGCCGCCGAAGACCCAGACGTGCTGCCCCAATAGCGGCCGGAGTGCCACCCCTTAGTATTGGCCGCCCCAAGTGCCTGCTTCTTTAGCTGGTGCCTGGAGCCGGCCCTGGCTGGATATCAACTGGGCATCACAGAAACATGCTCAGCAATCCACAGCAGGCAACTCACTTCCACTCCCCATGGGAGTTAAAACAACATGGGTTGTCTCAACACTCACTGCTTCATTCTCAATAGACCAGGGGCACCTTCCATGGACTGCAACAGAGGGTCAGATCAAGCCTGGTACAGTGTAACACTGACAGACCGCAGTCATCAGTGGACAGGATTGAACCTGGGGCCTCTGGAGCTTAATGCATGAGCTAAAAGCCAACTGGCTATTAGCTAAGGCTGTAGAGCAGCCTCATTAATCTCTCTCTAAGTGGTCTCGGTGCCACTAGATGGGACAGAACACCCCACCCAGAAGGTTACAATAGCAGGAACTTTTTCCTGTGGAACACACTTTTCTCTGTCGCCTCTTGATCATATCATCCCTTCACCTTCACTGGCCTCCTATCCAACTCTGAATTCAAAGCGCCCACTTGATTTTCAAAACTCCACGATGGATTCCCCTCTCTGATCTGACGTCCACCTCTTCCTCTGGCCACTTACTCCATTCCTCAGATTGGGGCCTCCTCTTTGTCACACTCTTCATAGCCAAGAGTCATTCACTTATTTTATGCTGTCTGAGACTCTCACTCTCTTTGTAACATGCTGAATCACTTGCTCTTTAATTCTAACCCTGTAGCTCACCATTTCTTCTCTCAGGAAAGTATTCTGTGATATTTTCTTTGACAGTTTATTTTTCTATAGTACCCAAGTTCCACATTTGGGGACACAGATGGGAAATAGATATTTTTGCCTGTGAGAACGAGTGAAGACACGTTCCCTTCACAACAGAGCTGAGCTTACAGTGATATACACACCACTCAGCTGAGCCTCTCAGCATGTTCACTGTAATTTGAAGGCTAGACACGTCCCAGTTCCTGTACACTGCGTATTACAGTAATGTGTCTACACTAGACTTCATCTTCCTTTCTTGGCACTGAGATTTCTAATCTTTTACCTCAAGGAGTGGCTTTTGGAGCCAGAGGTCCCAGGTTCAGTCCCCATAGATGACCCACACCGGAACATTGTCACAATAACTGACTCACACACGGGATTCCGTGCATGAAATAACGCTTTGCTCTTTTCTTGGGCCTTCCATCTGAGTATCTCAAAGTGCTTAATAAATATTAAATGATGCTCAGAATCCCACAATGACACAGATGAATAGCATTATCTGCATTTAAAAAATGGAAAAACTGAGGCACAGAGAAGCTAGGTGACTTGACTAAGGTCACAGCACATCAATGGCACATCTGAGAATAAAACCCAGCATTGTTAATTCTCAGTCATCTTTGCTAACAGGGGAGTTCCTGCCAAGCTATCTGTGACAGCAGTGGGGTCAGAGGTTGTTCAATATGCCAATAAACTCAAATTTTAGTACACCTGCCATTCCTCACCTTCATGCTGTAACTGTTCTGAGGAATTCCCATGACTGTTCCAAGCTAGTGGGGCCACTCCTTCCGCTCTGAGCTCTGACTCCTCACTCCTGTAGCAGGTTTCAGAGTAATAGCCGTGTTAGTCTGTATCCGCATAAAGAATAGGAGTACTTGTGGCACCTTAGAGACTAACAAATTTATTGTAGCATAAGCTTTCGTGGGCTACAGCTCACTTCATCGGATGCATGTAGTGGAAAATACAGAAGGAAGATATATATCTATATCTATAGATATATAGATATAGATATAGATATATACACACATGAAACAATGGAGTGATCAGTTGTCAGCAGGAGAGAAAANGGGGGGGGGGGGGGGGGGGGGGGGGGGGGGGGAATAAGCATGGACAAGTAGTTTTACTTTGTGTAATGGCCCATCCACTCCCAGTCTTTATTCAAACCTAATTTGATGGTGTCCAATTTGCAAATTAATTCCAATTCAGCAGTCTCTCGTTGGAGTCTGTTTTTGAAGTTTTTTTGTTGTAATATTGCGACTTTTAGATCTGTAATCGAGTGGCCAGGGAGATTGAAGTGTTCTCCAACTGGTTTTTGAATGTTATAATTCTTGACGTCTGATTTGTGTCCATTTATTCTTTTTCTCTCCTGCTGACAACTGATCACTCTCCTTATAATGTGTATGGTAACATCCATTGTTTCATGTGTGTATATATATATATATCTTCCTTCTGTATTTTCCACTACATGCATCCGATGAAGTGAGCTGTAGCCCATGAAAGCTTATGCTACAATAAATTTGTTAGTCTCTAAAGTGCCACAAGTACTCCTATTCCTGTAGCAGTCACTCATAAGTGCAGTCAGGCTGCAGTGACTGGCCTTCTCCACATCCTGGAGAAGGGCTTGCAAAGGGCCCTTGGAGCAGCTGAATGGACAGAGTGCTGGGTGCTCAGCAACCAGTGCACATCCCTATTCCCAAAATGTAAAAAAAAAAGATGCTTGCACAGGCAGAGGGCACATGAGCACAGACCCTCAGGGGAGGGAGTCTCTGTCTTTCCAAAATAATTATTCTTGGCTACATTAAGGAGCAGCAGACATACTACCGTGGCTTTTTGCAACCTGCATAATGACTGTGTCCTCAGGTGCTGTCTGTGACATAGGTACTGTACTCACACCTGGAATTAGTTTTGTATTATACAGTCATTATACCTGGACTGTGATTATACGCTGTACTATAGTTATTCTTCCCTGTGATTAGACCTGCTCCAGACAGCCTTGCGTGGAATTTGTAATTTGTAATGGAGTCAGCTCTGGAGACTGTAGGGGTCTGCATAATTACTGAATATCAGCCCTTGTTCAAGTCCATTTCAGTGCAGCTCCAGAGCTACATCCACATCTGGCCAAATTTTTGCATTTCCCGTTTGCTTTGCCTTGTCTCACAGCATGTGACTGAGATACACAATAGCCTGAATCTGAGATTACCTTTGCAGCAAAGCATGAAAGAGGGCAACAGTCACCTCCTCTTCCAGGACAGAGAAGGATGGGAGAGACGGGTGATGCAGGGCGGCACCTCCAGGGAGTCCCTCAGACAGCTGTCCCTTTGGTGGTTTCTGCTGGCACCTAAGACATTTAAGAAAATGAATGGTAAGGAGATGCCACACTGCAAGTGATTCAGGAAATAAGCTGCCTGATTGTTTTGATTTTCATTTACTGACAGAGATGGGAGACACACATAGACTCCCTTCTCTGATTGCTATTTGAGTTTCTGCTCACAGCCCTGCGATGCACAGGAGGGTGGCTTCCAGCTGAGAGAGAATTGCTGCATGGGGAGGAGGAGTGGAACCTGGCAGAGCTGCTGCCTGCATTTTTGAAGTCTCTTTTCTAGGCCCATAGAGTGGACACCCTGCAGCGCACTTCCCCTACCTACTGCACCTTCACTCACACTGAGGGGGACAGTCACTGTGATGGGGGGGGGCTCTACAGAAGGAAGATGGAGAGGTTGTAACAAGGGAGGAAAAACCAGGAAATCCCCTGACAAAACCTTCATCAGAGACAGATCACAAGCAGGGCTAGAGGTCGTACTTCCCACAAACCAAGGGGGCCGTGGGGATAATGCTGAGAACTCTGGGTAATCCCCTTGCCCAGCTGGAAGAGTGTGGATAATGCTGAGAAGTCGTGGCAATAGGTGTTATCGAAACAAAGCAATAACACAAACAGGGACAGACCTTCCCTCCAACCCACTCTCCTCTGATCTGACCCGGAAAAAGAAATAAGAAGCCTTGCTCCCAAATCCCCTTCCCAAGGCTGACTGGGCCAGGTGTTCCAGCCCAAGGCTGCAACGCTTTCCATCCCCAGCTGCAGACCAACCTGCTGGCACCTCAGTGGAATTATTAATGATGTGGTGTTTGCCTCCCTGCCTCTGAGCCCCTGTGTCACACACAGATGCTGCCTGCTAGCATTCGGCTCCAGGGTAGTTTTTTAACATCACTGTTTGGGCCTTAGGTGTGGGTTCAAAGCAGTTGTTTTCAAATCATACACTTAAGAAGCTCCTGTCAACCTGCCTGGATCTGATTACATGAACTTGCTGCTGCTGCTGAACTCTTTGGCCTCCCTTCCCCCCTCTCCCATCCTTAGCCGATGGCATTCTGTCTGCTTCAATATCTCAGATCCCTTGGTTCCTTTATTTCCTGCTAGACACAGATTACCTAATGTCTGTAAATCACTTTGAAGAGGAAAGGTGCTGTATAAATGCCATGTAGTAGAGCAGGATCCGGAGTGGCTTCTATACTGGCAGGCACACGGTCACCTGAGCATTTCCATTCTAAACCCCTATTTTCAGTTGCTTCTATGTTCCTCATCTTTCACCTTAAAGGCTGACATTACTAGGCCTAATCTCTGTTTGAAGATAATGTGATTTTTCTTGGATTGATTCATTTTCGGGAAGGTTCAGTTAAAAGGGTCCAGCATATCTGAGGGGAGGAAAAAGAAACAGCTTTCCACATTCTGGAAAAGATTCTTTCAGCCTCTTTTTGAACAGCTCAAATCTCAAAGTGGCTGGGGATAGAAGGTTGAAATTTGGCGGGAAAATAGCCCTCAGCAAGGAGAAGTGCCTTAGAGCAGTGCTTCTCAAAGCCGGTCTGTCGCTTGTTCAGGGAAAGCCCCTGGCAGTCCGGGCTGGTTTGTTTACCTGCTGCATCTGCAGGTTTGGCCAATCGCGGCTCCCACTGGCCGCGGTTCGCCACTCCAGCCCAATGGGGGCTGCGGGAAGGGCGGCCAGCACATCCCTCGGTCTGCGCCGCTTCCCACAGCCCCCATTGGCCTCGAGCGACGAACTGCAGCGAACTGTGGAGCCGCGATCAGCCAAACCTGCGGACGTGGCAGGTAAACAAACTGGCCCGGCCCACCAGGGGCTTTCCCTGAACAAGTGGCAGCCCAACTGTGAGAAGCACTGGCCTATTGTGTTTCAGTGTAAGTTGAGTTTAATTTGAAGGAGTTATGTGTATGGTGCATAAGCACCATACAGCTCACACCTTCTCTTGCTAAGTCTTTGGCTATCCCTCGATGCAAGGATGATGTCTGCCAAGGGGGTTCATTGGTGGGGTTTTAGGTGCTGAGGAGCCCAATTCGTGCCTGCAGATTTTCCCACAGAAGTGGCAGGTATAATCTTGGAGGAGACATAGTTGTTGGCTGGACTATTGTGCCCTTTCTCTCCTCCTTTGTTGCTTCTCTGTCTCATGAGCACGTCTGTTCTCCTCAAAGTGAGCTGTGGCTTGGCGTATGGTGTGGTGCCGCAGTGTGCTGTTCCATGCCAAGTCTTCCCAGTTTGTTGGGTTGATGCCTCCCTATTTAAGGTGTACTTTCAGTATGTTTTTGAAGTGCTTCAGCTGCCTTCTGTGAGCCCTTCTTCCCTGACTTAACTTAGAGAAGAGTACTTGCTTTGGGAGGCGAGTGTCAGGCATACGTACACAGTGGCCAGCCCAGCAGAGTTGGTGTTTCATAACCTGTGCTTCTATACTGCTGATGTTGGCTGCAGAGAGAACACTGATATTAGTGCGTCAGTCTTCCCAGCTGATCCTGAGAATCCTCCTAAGGCAGTGCTGCTGGAACCACTCAGGCCGCTTGAGATGTCATCTGTTGGTTACCCAGGTCTCTCACCCATAGAGAAGGGTGGAGATGACAACTGCCTTGTCATCAGTGGCGGCTCCAGGCACCAGCGCTCCAAGTGCGTGCCTGGGGCGGCAAGCCACGCCGGTCCCTGTGAGGGCGGCAGTCAGGCAGCCTTCGGCGGCTTGCCTGCGGGAGGTCCGTCGGTCCCGCGGATTCGGAGGACCGGTGGACCTCCCGCAGGCATGCCGCCGAATCCGCGGGACCGGGGACCTCCCGCAGTCATGCCGCCGAAGGCAGCCTGCCTGCCGTGCTTGGGGCGGCAAAAAAGCTAGAGCCGCCCCTGCTTGTCATCCAAGATCTTGGTACCTGTTTGTAGATCCCTGTCATTGAATATTCATTTGAGTAGTCTTCCAAAGGATCTGCTGGCACAGCGGATCCTGTATTCGATTTCTGTGTCAATGCTGGCTGTTTGGGAGAGGTGGCTGCCAAGGCATGTAAAATGGCCCATATTTTCCAGGGGTTGTCTCTTGCTAAGTGTGCAGCTAAGGAAGGCCATTTTGTGCATATGCATCTATTCTAGTCTGTAGAGGTTCTTATACCACGCTCTTCACGGTCATATATCTGAGCACCTTGCAGCAGTGCATTAAAGGATGTGACTAACATTTGTCATGTGTGGTTTGTTCTTTCTCTCACACTCTGCCCACGTGTGTGCATAGCTAACAGTTGCATGCCGAAAACCTTAGAGCAGTTGCACGGGGAATGAAGCAAGCAGAATCCTTGCCTCACTGTGTGTCTTGTGAGCTGCACAGTGACTAAGGGAAGGTCCCTATGAACCTCATAAGTGGTGAAAAGAAACAAGGAAGGATTCTTTTGCATTTTGTAATGTACATCAGAGGGAGATCTGCTCTGATGCACCTTAACAGCAGCTTATAAGGTTCACAGAGTAGGGTTTCCTGCTGCAGACTTTCTAGGACGAATGAGACGGGGCATTTCAGTGGTCTCTAGCTGAATAATTCCACACTTTGGCATTTGCACACACTATTACCAGTTCTGGACTTACGAGCAGATCTCCAAAGTTCTGTAGAATGAGTGTCCTTTTTATGTTTTTCTTTTTTTCTTTCCTTTTTTTAATTTGGAAAAAATAACCTTGGGAATTCCATTCAAAAATCTTTGTTAAGAGAATGCTACAAGCTCATAGTTAAGTGCTCCAACACCAAGAGATGCAAATGCTAAATGTAACCCATAGCTCTGTTCCCTTGTGTTTATTCTGCATGACAGCCCAGACTTGAATTACATACTATTTCTCAAATACAATATATTATTATTTATTAATCATGTTTATTACCATAGTGACTAAGCCCACCAAGAATGGAGCCCCACTGTGCTAGGCATTATATTCAATTTTTTCTGCAACCTTAAATACACTTGGGAAGCATTTGTAGTACTGTGTATTATTCTGTATATGCCTGAGAGAATCCATGTACGTAGTTTATATGAGAAGTATTTATACAGCATATTACAGATTAAGCATAATATCACAGAGTAATAGTGAAAATTACTTGGCATATATAGGCCGCCTAATTTTGCAGCTAAATTATCTTTGCTGTTAACTGCTTCATCCCCTGAATGGCACCTAGGGACGGCTGTGCTGCTGCACAAAAAAGGAAATGGATAGTACATAGTTGCTGCTGAAGGCCCCCCCTGCTGCAATGAGAGCAGCTATCACAGCCCCTTTAGTCCATGCAACAACTCTAGGGGCAATTAAAATACACATAACAGAGAGAAGAGAACTAATTTATCATGTAAACATTTTGTTCTTAAAGAGATACAAGATTAAAGATAAAGTCTGTTTAAAAGATAGGAAACAGAGGGTAGGAATAAATGGTCAGTTTTCACAGTGGAGACAGGTAAATAGTGGGGTCCTCCAAGGATCTCTACCAGGACCAGTGCTGTTCAACACATTCATAAATGATCTGGAAAAAAGGATGAATTTTGGCAAAATTTTCAGAAATACAAAATTACTCAAGATAGTTGAGTCCAAATCAAACTGTGAAGAGTTGCAAAAGGATCTCACAAAACTGGGTGATTGGGCAAGAAAATGGCACATGAAATTCAATGTTGATAAATGAAAAGTAATGCACATTGGAAAACATAATCCCACCTACATATACAAAATATGGGGTCCAAATTAGCTGTTACCACTCAAGAAAGAGATCTTGGTGTCATCATGGGTAGTTCTCTGAAAACATCTGCTCAATGTGCAGTGGCAGTCAAAAATGGAACCATTAGGAAAGGGATTGATAAAAAGACATACAATATCATAATGCCTCTATATAAATCCACACCTTGAATACTGTGTGCAGTTCTGATCACCCCATCTCACAAAGGATATATTAGAACTGGGAAAAGTTCAAAGGGCAACAAAAATGATGAGGGGTATGGCTTCCATATGAGAAGTTAAAAAAACTGGGCTGGTTCAACTTTAGAAAAGAAATGAGTAAAGGGCGATATAATAGAGGTCTATAAAATAATGAACAAGAACCAGCAGTCACCCAGTGACATTAATAAGCAGCAGGTTTAAAACAAACATAAGGAAGTACTTCTTCACACAATGCACAGTCAACCTGTGGAATTTGTTGCCAGGGGATGTTATGAAGGCCAAAAGTATAACTGGGTTCAAAAAAGAATTAGATAAGTTCATGGAGGAGAGGTCTATCAATAGCTATTAGCCAAGATGGTCAGGGACACAACCCCATGCTCTGGGTGTCCCTAAACCTCTGATTCCTAGAAGCTGGGTGTGGATGACAGGGGATGTCTCACTTGATGATAACCTGTTCTGTTCATTCCCTCTGAAGTGCTGGCACCAGCCACTGTTGGAAGACAGGATACTGGGCTTAATGGACCTTTGTTCTGACTCAGTATGGCTGTTCTTTGGGCTGGAGTTGGGGAAATAATGGATCTTTCAGTTCATTGGCAATTCTGAAAAATAAATTGTTTAGGGTCAAACTGAAAACAATTTTTTTTCAAAATTTTTGGTGAATCAAAAAGTAAAAAAAAATGCCTTGGGTCGAACAAAATGCTTTTTTTAATGTTTTTGATTTTTTTTTAATAAAATGAAGGACATTTTGAAACAAATGTAGTTTTGACCCAAAATATCAAAATATTTCTATTATTTAGGAATTTTTAAGTGGGAGGGAGATTGGCCAGAACAATTTGGTAAAACCGACTCAAACTTTGAAAATTTAAGTGTTGCTGAATCTGCATTTTTCACTGGGAAAAAAAAGTTTCGGCCAAAACATTTCACCCTGATCCACTCAGGGCCTGCTGGTTCTGAGACTGACAATGCAGCTTATGGAGCAAAGAAGCTCCTGGCCCTCAGCCACAGTTCCAGGCTGCTTTCCTCCTGCTGTCCCTGCTCTCCCCAAGGCCCCCCACCCCGTTCAAACGTTCACACTCCCACATGCAATCAGGACAAACACGCACAATCCACAGATTTCATCACAATAATAACGTTTTATTTAATAGAAACATAGAAATCAATAATAAACAGTGAACAAAATTCAGCTGCTGCAAAATGGAAAAAGACCAGAATTACTCATTAGGATTGAAATTTTTACATCTGAATAAATAAAGGTGCTACTTAGTGCCCTTCAGCCAGCTGGGATCCAGTAGGGTCTCCTCCCCTGCTCCTGTCTGAAAACAAAATAATGTTGGTTAGGGAAAGGCTGCAAAAGATTTCTATGCAGTTATTAAAAACATCAGCAGAGTGTAAAGAAAAGCTGCTTCCAGGAAAGATGCGTCAGGTTACCAGGAGGTGCTGTACCATCGCCCAGTACTTCCCCTCCCTGCCTTTGCAGCCCATCTGTGCCCTGCTAGGCATATCGGACACACAGGTGATTGTCTGAGGAGATGCTGCCACCACCTCACTTGTGGGGACTCAGGCCAAGGGAAGTCTTGGGCTTTGATACTCAGGGCCAGCACAACCCATTAGGCAACCTAGGCAGTGGCCTAGGGCGCTAACATTTGGGGGCGCCGGCCGCCCCGGTCGTCAGCGGTATTTTGGGGGCAGGACCTTCCGCTGCCTCTGTCGGGGGCGACATTTCGGGGGCGGGACCTTCCGCCGCCTAGGGCGGCAAAAAAGCTGGCGGCGCTCCTGTTGATACTGTTCTGCTGGAGACACTAAAAGGGGAAATTATCTGTAAAGAAATCAGTAAAGATTAGAGGGCCAGAGTGGTGCAAAGGGGCCAGAATCTGGCCACAGCTGACTGGCTGAGAATTCCCTTGGCAGGGTAGGCAGAATCTCTCAGCTGTCACAAAGCCAACAACTGGCTTCTACACCAACCCCAACTTCCACAGTGTAGTCAGGGTACGTATGGAGTGGGGCAGAGTGTAACATGCTCTGTCAGTTGCCACCACGTGGTATAGGCACTTAGCCAGCTGTGGACCATAGCCAGATGTCATAAGTTAGAGCAGCTCCATGTCTCTAATGTACATCAAACTGAGGTTGGGACAGTTTAGGAATCAGAGAGCTGTAGCTGGCTTCCTGCTTTCTCTGCCAAGCAGATCTTAACACAGGAGAGAATCTGTCCCTACAGCATGTAATAATACACTACTCTACAGCCATAATGCTTCTGAAATAAATGTAGTCAAACTTTACTAATTCTGGGTCACTGAGAATGAAAATTATGCTTAACATTGTTGATTGGCTCTAGTTTTCAAGATATGCTATTGGGTCAGTATATACGACCCTTGACTTGGGAATGGCGGAGGATAAGTGAGTTATAAAGGGAAGGGATCTCAATTTAAACCAGAAATGACTAAAATACATCTTTGACTGGATCTATGAATAAATCTATGACTGGGTTTGGACAGTACTTGCTTTTTAGGCAAAACAATGAATGATGCAATCTGAAGCTGGTATTGCGTCATACAGGATATGAATTGCATCATGTTATTCCTAGAAGTCATGGATAATGCAATCATAACGAAGCTTACATCACTCTGCTGAACAAATTGCCCTATATCAGCTCTAGAAAACATACAGTGTCGTGCTCTCTTATTTGTCAGTGTTTGATTTTGCAAAGGGACACATTTCTGTTTAGCCAAAGTGAGCAGAGATGCCTCGTACTTGTGTGAACAGTGCAGATAACTTCTGCTATGTTTGTGGTGAAGTGACTTTTGCATCACAAAAGCGCAGTATAACCACTATGGTTAAGAAAGCCTATCACCTTTATTTTGGCTGCAAAATTGGAGATCAGGACAAGAGGTGGGCCCCACACATATGCTGCAACACTTGTGCAACAAATCTTCGCCAGTGGTTGAACAGGAAAAGGAAATCTATGCCTTTTGCAGTGCCAATGATTTGGAGAGAGCCAACAGATCATACCAGCAATTGTTACTTCTGCATGGTGCCTCCAGTTGGGAAAGGTGTGTCAAAGAAGAAAAAGTGGACTGTGCATTATCCAAACATTCCATCAGCTATACGCCCAGTACCCCACGGAGAAGGACTGCCGGTTCCTGATGCACCAGAATCATTCTCACTTGAGTCAGACGAGGAAGAGGAAGAGGATGAAACTTCTGGTCCTGAACCATCAATGTCACAGGACCCACATTTTCTCCCATCCTCCTCCTCTGAACCACACCTCATAACACAAGGTGAACTGAATGACCTTGTCAGGGATTTGGAACTACCCAAGAGTAAGGCAGAGCTGTTGGGCTCCAGACTACAGCAGTGGAATCTCCTGGCAGGTGATGTTAGGGTTTCCATGTTCCGTGACCGTCAAAAGGATCTTGTCCCATTCTTCTTCATGGAAGGTGATCTTGTAGCCTGCAACAACATCGATGGTGTGATGGCAGCCCTCAACATCGTTCACGATCCAGATGAGTGGAGACTGTTCATTGATTCATCGAAGACGAGTCTTAAAGCTGTTTTACTGCATAATGGCAATGTTTTGCCATCAATTCCAGTTGGTCATGCAGTCCATATGAAGGAAACCTATGACAACATGAAACAACTTTTGAGGTGCATAAACTATGACCAACATCAGTGGCAGCTTTGTGGCGATTTGAAGGTTGTTGCTCTCTTGCTTGGTCTGCAGGCTGGATACACAAAGTACTGCTGTTTTCTCTGCGAATGGGATAGTCGTGCAAGAGATTCCCACTACATCAAGAAAGATTGGCCACTCCGACAGTCATTGGAGCCTGGGAGGAAAAGTGTTCAGCATCCACCACTTGTTGAATCAAGGAAGATTTTGTTACCACCCTTACACATCAAGCTGGGTCTGATGAAGAACTTTGTCAAGGCCATTGACAAAACACAAGCAGCTTTCAAGTACCTCCGTGGAAAATTTCCAAGGTTAAGTGAAGCTAAGATAAAGGAAGGTGTCTTTGTTGGTCCTCAGATTCGTGAACTTCTTCGAGATGATGCATTTGACCATGCACTGCGTGGCAAGGAAAAGACGGCATGGAAAGCCTTCCAGTTAGTGGCAATAAATTTTCTCGGAAACAACAAGGCACACAACTACAGGTTGTTGGTGGAAAACCTCCTCAAGGCATACAAAAGCCTTGGTTGCAACATGTCACTAAAGATACATTTTTTGCACTCTCATCTAGATTTTTTTCCACCGAACTGCGGAGCAGTGAGCGACGAGCACGGCGAGCGATTTCACCAGGACATTGCAACAATGGAGAAACGCTATCAGGGCAAATGGAGCCCATCAATGCTTGCAGACTATTGCTGGACAGTGACAAGAGATGCTCCATTTAATGAATACAAGAGACAAGCCAAGAAGCGCCGAGTAGACACTGAATAGGACTAAACTATGTACATAATAGTTTTTTGCCTTTTGTTTCATAATAAATTTTATTTATATAACCCTTTTGCTGATTTTTAAAGTGTTACATAAACAGGACAGGTGAAATATTATCATGTAAAGCAACCATAAACACATGAAAAGACCTAGGTTTACAATTTATGATTAAAACTCTACTATCTACACAATATACATAGACATAAAATGTAAAAACTTAAATATCTTAGAAACAGTAGCCAATCAGTTGTTTTAATTGTCATATTTGAATTCAGCACATCAAAATACATAATAAATATCACATTTTATCTCTGAAGCAGACGACTTCTCAAAAATTGTAGACCAGTGTAATCCATCGCATTAACAAAGCACACCTCATCCATAGATCTCAGAGCACATTTCAAAGGTGGATAAATATCATTATCCCAAGCTAACAGATGGAGAAAATGGTAGCTTTCTTTGTTCCATACAGGACCTGTGATGCATCCTCCCCATAGCATCTGTAGCATTCACCCTGCCCAAAATTCACCCGGGGACTTCACAGCACTCTCCTGCCACCTGGGACCTCCACAGCCTTTATCATCTTCAGCTATCTGTTTACATATTAGTGCATATGTAACATGATTAATTAGAGTGTTATGTTCATGTAACAGCCTGCCACTGCTACTAGCTTATGGAAATAATTCTTTGGCTTAAGCGGTAGAGATCGGTACTTCAGTGCACAAGGTCCTGGATTCAAATCCTGAGAATGATGTAGCTTGGGGATCATTACACATACCACTATGGAAGTTGAGGGCATTCAGCACCTTGCAGGACTGGGTCATAAAGGCATCTCACCTTGGGACGACAGTGCATTGACAATAATCCCAGCAGGGTGGAAATGCTCCCACTGCCTTTTAGCTTTATAAATACGTGTTTGGTACATTTTATATATATTTTTAAATGGCACGAAATGACTTTGCCAACTCCCATATTTTCCAGCATGTTGAGCTCTGTTCTCAGTATATTTTGCCAATCTACTAAACATGTTTTCATTCCCACTAGCGTAAATAAAAGGCTTTCTGCATCTGGCCTCTTCATGTCTCTGGGTGCTCTGACAGCCGCTCTCAGATGAAATGTATTGCTTATTCCAAGTGACTATTACAATATTCCAGTTTCCTTAGTAGGAGGCAAGAAGGAACAATAGTATCTCTGGCAACAAATGGGGATTAGATGCTTAAAATGAGAAGGACCCTTTAATTTAGTCTGCAAATTTAGGTGTACTTTAGGAAAAAGGTGAAGAATACAAATTGGGCTTTTCTGGGCCTCTGGTGGAGACCTTTCTCCATTGACCTGGTCCTGTGGACCAAAGCATCTTCTATCCTCAAGGACAGTGATTGCCCTGGGATTCTCTTATACAGTCAGGACCCAATTTTTCTCCATTTTTTGTGGCCCAGAGCATGCAGCAGAAAATTAATGCTGCCTCAGGCAGCATTCATTCTTCATGATGTTTCCTACAGATCAGCTGCAGTCTTTGGGGCTGTGTGGACAGCGCACAAGAACATGGTTAATGTTCACTGTGTGCATATATGAAATTTTCAAAAACACCATCTCAGCAATTTCCAGCTGTTCCTGAGCAGGACAGGATTAGGTGTAATTGTACAAGCAATTAATTCACTTAGTTAATTAACTTGAGACTGTATAGATTCAGCAGCAGGAATCTACCACAAACAGTGTTGCGTTAACATAGAGGTCACTGTTAAAGGCAACTCATGCAAAACATTTCTCCTGGAACAGAAAGCCAAGTTTGATAAAGAGCCCAGTTGCATACAAAAGACATGACAGGATTCACATTATTATCTGAACTCTAAACTTTTTGGGTCACTTTGCAGTTTGGTTCTCTCGTCCTGTTTTTATCCAATGTTTGTATCACCCACAAATATGTGCTGGTTGAATTTGCACCAATGAAGCAACCAATGAATATTGTAGTGAGAAGCTTATTTTACTTAGTTTAATTGGACAAAAAAGCCTCTAGAAACTCTGAGAGTCCCTGACTGGGCTACAACTGGCAGCAACCATCGCTGCCTGAAGACACAGGGTAGTATTCTTAAAAATGACAAAGGTCATGTTTACACTGGGATAAAAAGTGTCTTTAACACCAGTGAGCTTTGGAAAAAGGAGTTTTCATGGAGCAGATAGGAGGACACACTCCATGGAAAGTAAACAGAGACAAGGCTGAGTCCCAAGAGCTCCGTGGCTTCCTTAGAGAATGAACATTGGGTCCAGTTTTTTTCCACCTGTAACTCATGAGGGAAGCCCGTTTACTTTAGCTTGTAGTGAAACATAAGATTAGATGAGTCTAACCATGCATGTAGACAGTTGGTTATTTTTGAAAGCTTTCTCTAGTGCTTTGTTTCATTTGCTAATAAACAGGGTATATAGCTATTCAGAGGCTCCCAAAAGGAAGAGACACAGATGTCCACTCAGGCCTGCACAGTAATAAGCAGTTGGTACAGACCCCAGTCTAAGAGGGGGAGAATTGTGACATTCCACCCCCAAGATAGAAAGGGCACGAGGCCTGTCCCCTGTCAGGATACACTCAGACTAGAAAGGGGACAAAGATGCAATCATCCCAATACCTCTCTTAGGCTGCTTCTATGAGGGTGACCAGATAGCAAGTGTGAAAAATCGGGATGGTGGTGGTAGTGGTCTTATTGGTAGCCAGGAAGTGGGCGCTCACTGCTAAAGGACCTTCCCCCAGCCTAAGGGGAGGATCCACAGGACCTGGATGACCAAGTAATTCTGGGGGACAACTAATGAAATAACAGGGACAGGAGTGTGGTCCAAGGATCAAACGAAGGGAACCAGAGGGGGACACTGAGGAGAAAACCCCGGACAGCGCCCACTGCTCCTCAAAGGCATCAAGGGAGCTAGCAGACACCGCCCAGAGGAACTCTGCCCGGATACGTGAGCGGACGGAGGATCGGAAATAGGCCCCACAGTCACAGGAGACCCCGTCAGCCAACCTCCTCTCCCTGGTTTTATAGATGGCCATTTTAGCCAGGGCCAAGAGAAGGTTGACCAGGAGGTCCCATGGCTTTGTGGGGCCATGGATGGGGAGTGCATATATAAGGAGGTGAGGGGAAAAGTGCAGCCAAAAGTGTAACAAAATATCCGCAAGGAGCCGGAATAGGGGCTGCAATCTTGCACACTCTAGGTAAACGTGTGCCATGGTCTCCTGCATGCCACAGAAGGGGCAGGTGTCCGGGACGGGGGTAAACCGCACCAAGTACACGCCCGTGCTCACCGCTCCATGAAGGAGCCGCCAACTGATATCCCCGGCGGGCCTCGGAACCAGGGTGGAGTATAGGCTGGCCCACCGGGGCTCCTCACCCTCTAGAGGTGGCAGGAGGTCCCGCCACTTTGTGTCGGGGCGGGACACAAGGGTGAGGAAGTGATGGGTGTGGAGCATGAGCGTGTACAGATATTTCCTTGCCAGCTCACGGTGAAAGGGCAGGGGGGCCAGTTGGGTCCACGGGGCAGGGGCCTGATGAAAAGGTCTGGAGGGCCTGGGGTGGAGGGTGGGCGGGGTGTGCCCTCTCGCAGGACCCGGTCGAGGTAGGCCCGAGCAGCGGGCGACAAAGCGGCCCTCACCTCCTGAAGTACGTGCTGGGGAGTGTGAGGTCTCGAGAGCCCCATGCGCTGAGCCAGCGTCAGGGGATCCAGCCAGTCTCCCCGGTCGTAGTCCAGGAGGCCTCCAACTCTGGTGACTTCTGCCAGGACCAACCTCTGGTGCACCGCGGGGGACTCCGCCACCTGCACACGGAGCTGGGGGTTGTGTAGCGGGGCTCCACGAGGAGATCAGCCCCCACGGTGGCTGCCACGGGCCTGGTCATTGAAAACAGCTTCCAGGTCCGGAGGAGGTCCTGGTAGAAGATTGGCAGCCCAGAGAGGTCTCACACAAGACCTCTCAGATGGACATAAAGGAGCTGCCGGTCATATCAGAGCCCTCAGAAGCGGCGCAGGAAGGCATGTGCCAGTACTCCCCACGCCGGACTACCTGCACCATACAGGAGCCTCTGCAGGGCCTGGAGGCGGAAGACATGGACCTGAGTGTGTAGGCACTTCAGGCCCTGCCCTCCCTCCTCCAGGGGCAGGTGGAGGACTCTTGCAGAGACCCAGTGCATTCCTGGCCAAAAGAACTCCAGAACCGACTTCCGGAGGTTGGCCAGGAAATCCGGGGCCAGGACTAGGGTGATGAGCTGGTACCAGAGCATGGACAGGACTAGTTGATTGAGCACCAGTGCCCTCCCTCAGAGGGAGAGGCACCGGAGTAGTCCTGTCCATTTCCAGAGCCACTCCATCACCCTGCCCTCTAAGCCGTGCCAGTTCCCGGCGGAGACGGATGCGTGGTAAACACCGAGATAGAGCAGCGGACCCATGCTCCACCAGATGGCCTGAAGCGCGGGTGGAAGGGAGCTCGCCTGCCACCCGTCCCTGACCACCAGGCCAGAGCTCTTGACCCAGTTGACCCAGGTGGAGGAGGCTGCCGAGTAGATGGCCTGGCAAGCCTCCACCCGCGCCAAGTCGCCCGGGTCCTGGACCATGAGGAGCACGTCATCGGCATACGCCGACAGGACTGGCTGCAGCTCCAGCTCTCGGAGCACCAACCCCGTCAACCTCCGGCGGAGGAGACAGAGGAAGGGCTGGATCGCCAGAGCGTACAGCTGGCCCGAGAGGGGGCACCCCTGCCGTACTCCTCGCCCCAAGCTGACCGGTTCAGTCAGGGTCCAGTTGAGCCTGACCAGACACTCTGCGGAAGCGTACAGCACCTGGAGAAAACCCACAAACTGGGGTCCGAAGCCAAACGCTCGCAGAGTGCTCAGGAGGTACCCGTGGTCCACCCTGTCGAACGCCTTCTCCTGATCCAGGGACAGGAGGGCGAACGACAGACCATCCCTACACCCAAGCTCCAAGAGGTCCCGGACCAGATACAGGTTATCAAAGATGGTGCAGCCCGGGACAGTGTAGGTCTGGTCTGGATGGACCACATCCGCCAGCACGGACCCTAGCCGCAGCAAGATGGCCTTCGCTACGACTTTGTAGTCCATGCTGAGGAGCGAGACGGGACGCCAATTCCGTAAGTCGCAGAGGTCCCCCTTCTTCAGCAATAAGGCGAGCACAGCTCACCTGCACGAAAGAGGGAGGACCCCACTCTGAAAGGACTCAGCCCAGACGGTGACTAGGTCTGGGCCGAGGATGTCCCAGAACACTGGTAGAACTCCACGGTCAGCCCATCCATGCCCGGAGATTTATTGGTGGGCATGCGACGGAGGGCTTCCGAGAACTCGGCCAGAGTGAGAGGTAGCTCTAGCCAGTCACAGTCACCCACACCGACCGTCGGGAGTCCATCCCAGAGCACTCTGCAAGCGTTACGATCGGTCGGATCCAGGGAGAAAAGATTTGCATAGAAGGCCCTGGCCCTCCCGCACATCTCTGCCGGATCCGTGAGGGGGTGCCGTCCTCCGCCAACAGGCAGGTGACGTACTTCTTGGCTCCCCTCTTTTTCTCCAGGGCGTAGAAGAAGCGGGAGCCGCGATCCATCTCGTAGTGGGGGTGGTGGGCACCTATATAAGACAAAGCCCCGAATATCGGGACCATCCCTGTAAAATCGGGACATCTGGTCACCCTACTCCTACCAGCTAATATATGTTAAACTACAAATTGCCTTTTCTATGCTAGGGTTTTAACACATGCCAGTTAACATATTCGCTAACATGTTAAAAGCACCTTTTTATCCTAGTGAAGACCAGGCCTAAGTGACTTTGCAGCACAAGTTCTATGGAAAGTCAGTTTTTCCAAGGTCAGTTTGTCATGTCGGCACTCTTGCAAATTCCACCTGGATTGCTCATTATTTGGAAGGGAGCAAATCAGTGAACTACCTGGCAGTGTAACAGTCTGCAGACCACAGTTTGAGAACCACAAGTCTAGATCTTTGAAGACAATTGGTAAATGGTCCTTATTCTGTAAGGACATAGCCAATACTTGTCATATACACATTGGAATTACTGCACGCTGTTGGTATCATATGTAAAATACAGCACTATTCAGCCAAGCAGATGCCATTCATTTGGGGAAGGGGCTGAAGAAAGGAAGGAGCAGCCACCCATGAATATATGTTAGAAGTCATCATTAGTACTTTGCCCCTCAGAGAACATATGGCGCCAGGTAGAGACTGGGGCAGGTTTGAGAAAGAGGGGGGAACCAGAGAGGTAGGCAGAGCAGGCAAATCCACCCACCAACGAGAGATGAGCCAGAAAGGTAGAAAGGGCAGGCAGAAACTTGTTCTGCTTTTGTGAGGCATGTTGACCTGGGGCTTTGAATATTGCTAAACATGACAACAAAACGGATCCCTCTACAGATGAGTGCTTATCACCGAGAGCCCCCATGGCACTTCCTCAAAGAAAACCTGTTGGGCAACACAGTTCAGGTGGGAGGGTGATACAAGGAGACTGCATGCCAGGTGGGATGGTGTTACTACCAGAAAGACTGGGCAATGGATGGAAGTTTGATAATGAATGGGGGACTGGTCAGTACTGGTTAGGAGGCCAAGCCATGGTAGTAGCTGTAGGTGATACTTAGCAGGTAGTTGGCACTAGCTGGGATGGGATAAAGGCAGGTGGGTGCCTGGCACTTTACCATTAGGATATAATTATTTTACTATATTCCAGCTGGTTCCCGTTGAAGTCTATGGGAGTCTTTCCACTCACTGCAATGGGAATTGGTCAGGCTAGAGAGTTCTCACTGCATATTGTTAATTTAGAGTGTGCTGGAAGGGGTTTTATTCTCTAACAATGTTTCCAATTACTGCTGGTGAGAAACAGATTTAAGGCACTTAACTGAAGTCTATTGAGCTGACATGAATCAGATTCATTAAATTAATCTAAATAAATTGCCCCTCAAAGAAGGAAGGGAGACAGGTAGAGGCAAACCTGTCCCCAGAGAGAGATTTGGGCAACAGTCTATGCAAAGCCTGGTTAATGAGTCTTGAGTGCTGGCTCCAGAAGGTGAAGGTGTGTGTGTGTGGGGGGGCCTAGGGTGTTTCTGCTGGATACAATGGCCTTGTGGTATCTCACTCTGCACAGAATGATTTTTCTGTCTCCATTCTGTGGATGGATGTGCAAGCAGCTAGTATTTTATCCCACAACCAGAAATGAATATTGCAGCTGTGTGAGCACCACCCACCCCCTTCTGTCTGGAATAAAAGGCTCGATTAAATGAAGGGAGGCTCCAAGAAGCAGACAAATTACATTACAGAGAAAGAGAGATTCAAGCTTCTCATGTTTGGTGCCAGTTCCTTTATGGACTGTTCATTTATTTAATCCTGCAATCTCTGAGGCTGGTTCAGTGACTCAGCTGGTGTTAACCCTAAAATCTCTGGAGCTGGTTCACTGAATGAGTCCATGTTAACTGTTAACCTAATCTCTGGTGCTTCTACTTTGCATAGGTCAGGATTAACCCTATAATCTCTGGTGCTAGCTCACTAGTAAATCCGTGTTAACCCTATAATCTCCAGTGCTGGAAAAGACTGTTTTGCCTAGATAGCATACCAATCCCAACTCTGAATCTAAAGAGGCATCAGATTGTGTGAAATCAAGTATGAAATGGATTACCATGAATTGGCAAACTCCATCTCTCCCTCTTGACTCTGGGTTTGATATGGCAGTCAAATTTTGCGTGTCCTTCATTTATAGCTACTTGAATCTTTCCTGGAGAAGCATTAAGGGCCAGCTTGGATAGAGCAGGAGAATCAATCCTAGGCAGAGGGATCCAGTATTAGAGAGAGGAGAGACCCCCTCTTTCCTTTCCATTGTGAGTCATAATTGGGTTCTTTCAGGATCTGTTTTAAAGACTCTCTGCATTCTGATCTTCTTTTGCTGGGAACTAAAGGGAGATAATTTGTCATCTAGCACTTTCAATTATGTCATGGCTACACAAATGGAGTCTGAGACAATGTGTAAAGATTTATTAGATCACTCACTGGACATTGGTATTGCTTTAGGGGAAAGCTGGAAATGGGGTAAAAGTGTAAAGGATCAATGTCTGAAGGGCATAAGACCTCCCAGATTTCGGAGTGGGGAATGTATGGGAATATTATTATCCGCAGGGGGATTAGATAATATGCATGTGCCAAAAAACAAACAAAAAAAACCAAACTCAGAAATGACACAAAAATGGCGAGTGGTTAAAAGACAACTAAAATAGAAACTATGTAAGAGTCAAAAAATGAAAATAAGGATGCACTGTGGTTTTTAAAAACTGTATATTGGCGAGTTTTATCAAAATAAATAGAATGGGGTAAGGCTTAAAAATAACTAAATATTGAACGTAGGAAATGTTTAACATTTAAAAAATTATAAAGACAACAGGCAAGGATTAAAAACTAGGTAAGAATAAAAGTAAGGGCTTTCAACAGAACAATAACCTCCCTAAAATTAATAGCAATTAACAACAGGCAGGTGGTGGGACAATGGGAAAGAAAGAAAAAAAGTTCATGATTCTTTAACTGAAATTAACATGCCTAGCATCACTCTGGACTAGACGGTGAAAGCATTACTCTCTGCTTTACTCTCTTTGGTGAGCAGCTGCTCAAACGAGGAGTCCCACTGAAATCAGTGTATGGATAACTGCTCACCAGAGTGAGTAAGGGCTTCTCAATTTATCCCTCTGCTTGTATGTTGTATCTGTTTCCTTGCATCCTACATTTGTGTGTTTTTTTGTTTTTTGTATTGTGAGCTCTTCAGGGCAGAGTCTCTCTTCTTACTTGTCTGTGCAACATCTAGTACATTTTAGGCACTACCATAATATAAATTGATGATCATGATCATTATTCATGTTGGCCTCTTAATTTGCCCTCTTTTCTGGAATTTATATTAACGTGTGCTATTAATATATGTTCATGTTATGTATTTATACACCTGTATGCAACAGGGCCAGATTATGCTCTTACTGAAACTGGTGAAAATCCCTAGTAACAAGACTGAAATCAAGGAAATTACTCTGGATTATGACCTGTGTAAATGAGAGCAGGATTCTTAACTTTCAACCCCACCATGGCTCTCAAGGTCTTGGATAGGGTTGCCAACTTTCTAATTGCAGAAAACCAAACACCTTTGCCCCGCCCCTTCCCTGAAGCCCCACCCCTGCCCTGTCCATTATCTAAGGCCCCGCCCCCACTCACTCCATCCCCCCTCCCACCATCGCTCGCTCTCCACCACCCTTCCTCACTCGCTTATTTTCACCGGGCTGGGGCAGGGAGAGGGGATGAGGGCTCTGGCTGGGGAGTGGGCTCTGGAGTGGGGCCAGGGATGAGGGGTTTGGGGTGCAGTAGGGGGCTCTGGGCGGAGCCAAGGGGTTCGGAGTGTGGGAGGGAGCTCCAGGCTGGGGCAGGGGGTTGGAGTGTGGGAGGGGGTACCGGCTCTGGAGTGGGGCCAGAAATGAGGGGTTCAGAGTGCAGGAGGGAGCTCTGGGGTGGGGTTTGGGATGTGGGCGGGGTTGAGGGCTCTGGGGTCGGGCTGGGGATGAGGGTTTTGGGGTGCAAGAGAGGGTACCAGGCTGGGGCCAAGGGGTTCAGAGTGCAAGAGGGAGCTCAGGACTAGGACAGGGGTTGGGGTGCGGGAGGGGGTGCAGTCTCTGAGAGGGAGTTTGGGTGCAGGAGCGGGCTCAGGGCTGGGGCAAGGGGTTGGGGTGTGGGCTCTGGGTGGCGCTTACCTCAGGTGGCTCCTAGGAAGCGACAACATGCCCCTCTGTCTCTGCACACCGCCCCTGCCCACAGGCGCCACCCCTGCAGCTCCCATTGGCCATGGTTGTCAGCCAATGGGAGCTGCAGAGCCGGTGCTCCAGGCTGGGGCAGCATGCGGCTGCCCCTCCGCCTAAGAGCCGAACATGCCAGCCGCTTCCCGGGAGCCACGTGGAGCCAGGCAGGGAGTCAGCGGTGCTGACTGGAGCCGCCAGGGTTGCTTTTTGAGCAGGTCTTCCGGTCAAAAACCAGACACCTGGCAACCCTAGTTTTGGATCTCCTTCAGGGGACCACTGAGATGGGAATAAGACCCTGCATCATCCTCTAGCATCTTCTGCAGAGTAGCAAGACTGTCTGACACATTAAAGATTACTGTGTATCTACCTAAAAATATTGCAGAAAATAAAAATAAAATACAATCAACCTACTCCCCTCTCCCACAAAAATAAGTTAAAGGATGTAAACAGGACAGGCTGATCATGGCTGTTTGTGATCTGTATGAATCAATGATGCCTGGGAGCCTGTGACTAACTGGATTACCATTGGGTCTTGCATCACCAGGCAGGAAGATGTACTAACTGTGATGCATCAGCCTGTTTCCTTGTTTTTGAACCCTCCAGACAGAGAAAACTGGAGTGATTTTGCTTTTAGTCCATGAGCTTGATAATTCTCCACTTGTAGCACACTGTCTTCCACCAGGGATAGAGCAAAGCTTAATACAACCGGCCTGGATCTATCCCCAAACTACTATCGGCAGGCGGCGGGGGTGGGGGTACTGAAAGAAAAGAAGTGAGTTCTAGAAGCTGCCTCTTCAGAGTATGGTACTCAGATGGCAGAGACCCTAGGGTTTTTTTCGCCTTCCTCTGCAGCATGGGGCAGGATCACTTGCAGGTTTAAACTAGTGTAAATGGTGGATTCTCTGTAACTTGAAGTCTATAAATCATGATTTGAGGACTTCAGTAACTCAGCCAGAGGTTAGGGGTCTGTTACAGGAGTGGGTGGGTGAGGTTCTGTGGCCTGCAATGTGCAGGAGATCAGACCAGATGATCACGATGGTCCCTTCTAGTCATAGACTCTATGAACTGATCTATGTGATCATATTGTAATCTGCTGCTGCTTCAGCTCATGTAAACACACTGTATGTGAGATGGAATAGTTACAGAGTTATTACTAGAGATGAGTCCAAACCAAAATCCTGGCTTTGAACACCTCTCAACCTTGGAAATATGTAGATCCTGAGCCAAACTTTGTTTTGGATTAGCCTGTACTCGTTATGGAAATAATGCAAATGAACTGGTCTTCTCCTGGAAGTCTAAGGTCACATACTGTGTTCTCCAGTTAGTAGGAGTGGGGTAGGAGGAGTCAGACTGAGATACTCAATGGGCACCCAAATTGCAATTATGCTCCTAACTGGGCCATGTAGTTTCAGCCACACATATGCTGACACAACAGGTGAGCCTATAGAGCAAGAAACTATGTCACAGGCTGAATGCAAGAGTAGGAAAAACTTGGCTAGGGGGTGCAATCTAGTGCTCTAAGCAGAGGAGTGGGAGTCAGGAACTCTTGAGTTCTAATCCCACCTCTGAAATTGCTTCTTTCTGTGACCTTGGTTGCAAGTTTCTTTACCTCAGTGTCTCTGTCTTTAAAAAGGGCATAATAATACTAACTTAATGGGAATTATGAGGGTTAGCTAATATTTCTAAAACACATGGAAGGTAGTAATTGCGAATTAGTATTACAAATGATACTAAGTAATTATCTCTTTAAATTTACAAATGTATAGTCAACAGAACTAAGCAACAACAATTATTTCATTTTAATGAGTATCCTTTTGTGTATAATTGTAAATGTAATTAGGACTTTAATAATAACTATGCTTTTCACTTGGAACATTCCAGCTAAGGATCTGAAAGTGCTTTACAAACAAATGCTAATCAGTTAAGCTTCACAATATCCCTGTGTATAATTTTCTCCATTTTACAGCTGAGGAAACTGAGGCAAGAGCGGTCACATGGCTTACTCAAGGTTATACAGAAAGTTCATGGCTGAGCTGAGCTTCTGACTCCTTTTAAGCCTAAAAACAGGGGACAAAATTCCAATGAGAATTCCATCCTGACTGAACACTGATAAGGATTAGAGATGTGATGTGGCCCTATCCGGCCACGATGGCCCAAAGCTTGAGACTGATCAGCTCCTAGATCTCAGTAATATCCATTGACATGGTCTTGGCAATTCCATTTGCATTGAGGGGGGTATTGTTGGTGGGTTGTTCTTAAAAAATATCTAGGTCCATATCCTGCTCCCACTGAAGCATATGGAAGTTTTGCCCAGGATCAGGCACTATCTATCTTAAGATGCTAAAACTGAAAGGAACCCAAGAGGGAGAAGCACTCTATTCTTATACGTGGTTATTACCACCTGTTTAAATGATTTAATCTATTACATATTG
Organism: Platysternon megacephalum; assembly: GCA_003942145.1. NCBI lineage: Eukaryota > Metazoa > Chordata > Testudines > Platysternidae > Platysternon > Platysternon megacephalum. Next base: position 5,587,405 of record QXTE01000006.1, read on the forward strand.
AATTAAATAGAAGCGTAATGTCTGCATGGTGAACTTTCTGAGCACATTGAAGAAACACAGCTCTCGTGACTAGGAAACTGATCAGGGACCTCAGTTCTTTGGTGGGAGTCTGTGATACTCAGCACTCTGAGGAGATGTCAGCATATCACAGAATCAGGGCCAATACCACTGGCACAGTGCAGCTGTCACATACAGATGGCATTGCACTTTATAACCCTGAACATAAGCGTGTCTGGAGCACTGATTTCTCTTATTTCTATCTTTGCATCTGCCTTACATTAGGATTTTCTGTAGCTCCCCAGCACTGTAATAACAGTGTGCTGAACAGGTAAATTAGATCTGCAGTCTGAGGTCCCTGCTGGACTTCATGGAATCTTTGGCTCTTCTCCTGCCCTGGTAAAGGTGGTTCCACTTTGGATACAGTAACTCCTCACTTAGNATAGACTCTATGAACTGATCTATGTGATCATATTGTAATCTGCTGCTGCTTCAGCTCATGTAAACACACTGTATGTGAGATGGAATAGTTACAGAGTTATTACTAGAGATGAGTCCAAACCAAAATCCTGGCTTTGAACACCTCTCAACCTTGGAAATATGTAGATCCTGAGCCAAACTTTGTTTTGGATTAGCCTGTACTCGTTATGGAAATAATGCAAATGAACTGGTCTTCTCCTGGAAGTCTAAGGTCACATACTGTGTTCTCCAGTTAGTAGGAGTGGGGTAGGAGGAGTCAGACTGAGATACTCAATGGGCACCCAAATTGCAATTATGCTCCTAACTGGGCCATGTAGTTTCAGCCACACATATGCTGACACAACAGGTGAGCCTATAGAGCAAGAAACTATGTCACAGGCTGAATGCAAGAGTAGGAAAAACTTGGCTAGGGGGTGCAATCTAGTGCTCTAAGCAGAGGAGTGGGAGTCAGGAACTCTTGAGTTCTAATCCCACCTCTGAAATTGCTTCTTTCTGTGACCTTGGTTGCAAGTTTCTTTACCTCAGTGTCTCTGTCTTTAAAAAGGGCATAATAATACTAACTTAATGGGAATTATGAGGGTTAGCTAATATTTCTAAAACACATGGAAGGTAGTAATTGCGAATTAGTATTACAAATGATACTAAGTAATTATCTCTTTAAATTTACAAATGTATAGTCAACAGAACTAAGCAACAACAATTATTTCATTTTAATGAGTATCCTTTTGTGTATAATTGTAAATGTAATTAGGACTTTAATAATAACTATGCTTTTCACTTGGAACATTCCAGCTAAGGATCTGAAAGTGCTTTACAAACAAATGCTAATCAGTTAAGCTTCACAATATCCCTGTGTATAATTTTCTCCATTTTACAGCTGAGGAAACTGAGGCAAGAGCGGTCACATGGCTTACTCAAGGTTATACAGAAAGTTCATGGCTGAGCTGAGCTTCTGACTCCTTTTAAGCCTAAAAACAGGGGACAAAATTCCAATGAGAATTCCATCCTGACTGAACACTGATAAGGATTAGAGATGTGATGTGGCCCTATCCGGCCACGATGGCCCAAAGCTTGAGACTGATCAGCTCCTAGATCTCAGTAATATCCATTGACATGGTCTTGGCAATTCCATTTGCATTGAGGGGGGTATTGTTGGTGGGTTGTTCTTAAAAAATATCTAGGTCCATATCCTGCTCCCACTGAAGCATATGGAAGTTTTGCCCAGGATCAGGCACTATCTATCTTAAGATGCTAAAACTGAAAGGAACCCAAGAGGGAGAAGCACTCTATTCTTATACGTGGTTATTACCACCTGTTTAAATGATTTAATCTATTACATATTGAATTAAATAGAAGCGTAATGTCTGCATGGTGAACTTTCTGAGCACATTGAAGAAACACAGCTCTCGTGACTAGGAAACTGATCAGGGACCTCAGTTCTTTGGTGGGAGTCTGTGATACTCAGCACTCTGAGGAGATGTCAGCATATCACAGAATCAGGGCCAATACCACTGGCACAGTGCAGCTGTCACATACAGATGGCGTTGCACTTTATAACCCTGAACATAAGCGTGTCTGGAGCACTGATTTCTCTTATTTCTATCTTTGCATCTGCCTTACATTAGGATTTTCTGTAGCTCCCCAGCACTGTAATAACAGTGTGCTGAACAGGTAAATTAGATCTGCAGTCTGAGGTCCCTGCTGGACTTCATGGAATCTTTGGCTCTTCTCCTGCCCTGGTAAAGGTGGTTCCACTTTGGATACAGTAACTCCTCACTTAGAGTCGTCCCGGTTAACGTTGTTTCGTTGTTACATTGCTGATCAATTAGGGAACATGCTCGTTTAAAGTTGTGCAATGCTCCCTTCTAACATCGTTTGGCAGCTGCCTGCTTTGTCCACTGCTTGCAGGAAGAGCAGCCTGTTGCAGCTAGCTGGTGGGGGCTTGGAACCAGGGTGGACCGGCAGCCCCCCATCAGCTTCCCGCTCCCCTAAGTTCCCTGTGCAGCAGCTGCCCAGCAGGCTAGCAATTGCAGCTGTCCCTCCCCGCACTGCCATGTGCTGCTCCTGCCCTCTGCCTTGGAGCTGCTCCCCGAGACTCCTGCTTGCTGTGGGGGGGGAGGGGAGAAAGAGGGGGGCTAATGTCAGGGTGTCCCTCTCCCCCCTGCTCCTGCACCCCGCTTACCCCATCTTCCATAGAGCAGGGGGGACACAGGACAGGGCTCAGGACAGAGGGAACTTGCTGGCAGCAGCAGCTGCGGTCTCAGCAAGCTGATCTAATTAACAAGGCAGTGTACTTAAAGGGGAAATGCGCATCTCTCTCTCACACACACAGTGTGTGTCTCTGTCTCCGTCTGCGATGCTCTCTCCCCTCTCTCCATTCCTGCTGCCTTGTAGACTGTGAGAGTTAACCCTTGAGGGGTCAGCCAATTGCTAGTTCATCATTTAGCAGTAAGGCATTTCCTGGGAAATATCCCACTCTCTGACTCCTCCACCTCAACCAAGCTTCACAATGTGTACCAATATTAAATTGTTTGTTTAAAACTTATACTGTGTGTGTGTATATATATATAATATATAGTCTTTTGTCTGGTGAAAAAAAATTCCCTGGAACCTAACCCCCTCATTTACATTCATTCTTATGGGGAAATTGGATTCACTTAACATCGTTTTGCTTATAGTCACATTTTTCAGGAACATAACTACAACGTTAAGTGAGGAGTTACTTTATTTTTTCCCTAATCCTTCTGGTTATGACGTGACACCTTTCTTAAAGGGACATCTTGCCACATGCCATGGGATTCTGCACTATGAGAATCACTGTTAGGCAACCCCAAATAGTTTCCAAATGTAAAGGGATCTCAGGAAAATTTAATAAAGGGAAAGATATTGCATTTTTCTTAGCAGCACCCAGGCAATCTCTATGTTAAGCTGCTGTAGGCACACACCATCGAACTGTGTTCATGATGTAGTACCCCAGGATCCTGGCACAGTGCAGGTGGAAAGAAAAACACTCTGGCTTATTCCTCTCCTGCTTGCCTCTGCCTGGAGTTCAGCGACTGAGCATTGCTCTGAACTGCAAAGACTACAAGTCCCACTCACTATAACAATCGCCCCCCAGATCAGACTGAATGCATTAACACATGCAGCAGCTGTGGCACCTCAGGTTCAAGAGGGACTTCTAAAGCACCTTTCATAATGAGGTGAGCATGGCAGAGTTGCCAGTGCCACCCAAGGGACTTTGAAAGATGTCTGATGGCATTTGAAAACCATTCTGTGTGTGTAGCACACAGCTGGTGCATTTCTCTTCACTCCTCCTTTAATCCTAAGGAAATTTACTTGACAAATTGGGATTTGCATTTCTGAGGTGCTAATCCAATCCTCCAGTTTATTCCACCTACCTGATGTCCTGACCCTCTGTTTGTGACATCATAATTGGTTGCCATGGAGGCGATTATTATGTCACAAGCAGAGGAGTAAGGGGCTCAGGATGGGGAATAACTAGCAGGAGCAGATAACTGAACTCCTAAGAAATGTGGATCCTGTTTTCATGAACATGCCTCAGTAACAAAGAACACAGGGAGAAGCATATAGGAAACATATACTGAACTATGACTAAATAGGGTGATTTTTGCAAAATCCCATACGGCTTTAAATTCTGATCTCAGTGACAACCCCTCCGGAGCCAATGAAGACAGGTTAGAGGAGAATATGGCCCATCACATCAAATATGAATCTATTTTACCATTAACATTCACTCTCCTCCCCTCCCCGCTAGGATTCCGTGCTCCGTGAGCTCTCATGGGGATCGGGATTCATGCAGGAGGAGAAAAGAGGCTTGTCCCAAAACCACAGAGAAGACTGAGTTTTGGAGAAAAATGAACTGTTGAAGTCACACTTTGCATGGGCTGGTGAGGGCTTACGAAAGCTGAAGCTGGGTATCTGGCTTGGCATAAGTTCAGCTCTGCTCTGCCTCTGTGAGGGAGCCAAGCCCTGTAAAGCTAAAGGAATCATCCAGCAGGGCTTCCTTGTCCACCATGACTAATGAGACATGAGGGTGTTGGGAAGGAAAGATGTAGTTTAATTGCTTTCACAGGGATGCAGTCCAGTGATTTGAAGATTCTACTCCAGCTCCTCTTGACTTGGCTTCATCAACAGTGTGGCTCTTTCATGCCTAATTTCAAAAGTGCAGAAACGATACCGAGTGCTGCTATCGCAAGTCAGACACGCAGTTCAGCAATCCAACGCTTGACTGCACTGGTGAACATACTGAAGAGAACAATCCTGCATAAGGAAGAGAGATATAATTAGATGGGGTCAAATAGGTCTGTCCTAACCATGGCTGCCACCATCCGTTGATCAGTGTCATTCGTGGTGGTGGTAGGGAGCTAATGCTTTCCCCTTTAGGTCACTACACAATGCATAAACATTTTGTACAGACGGATTTGTGGCTAAGGCACAGGGCAAGGACTCAGGAGGTTGGATTAAATTACCAGCTTTATTACAGGCTTCCTGTGTCATCTAGGGCAAGTCCCTTAGTCTGGCTAAGCCTCAGTTTTCCATCTGTAGAATGAGGAGACTAGTACACACCTACTTTCTAGGATGATTGGGAGGTAGAGCTGGTGAAAAATATTTTGCACAGAAAATTTAAAAATAAAATATTCCTCCCCCCCCACCCCAGAATTTCCCATTGACAAACCAAAACTGAAAATTAGGCAATGTGGGTTTTCAAAAACTGTTGCCTTATTATTATTTTTTTAATTGTTTTTTTCAGGAACAATCAGAAAATTTCTACCAAAATGAGAAATCTGAAATGTTGAGCTCTCTCTAGTGTGAGGATAAACCCACTAGTGTTTGTGTGGTGCTCAGACATTACAGTGATGAGGGACATAGAAGTAACTAGACCTCAATGGTGCAAGGTGATGGCACTCTGGCCCTGATCCAGCAAAACACTTACGCATGTGCTCAACTTTAAGCATGAACTTCAATGGGACTGCTTACAGGACTGAAGTTAAATGTGTTGTGTGCTCAGGGAGGGCCACAATGCTCAGCACCTTCTAGGATTGAACCCCTAGAGAATGACAGAGGCTTGCTGTTATGTCCAGTATTTCCAATGGCCAGAGCACTGCAGCTTTAGAGGGGAGCCAGTGTGGTCCTTTTCAGCGCCTAGCGCCATGTGTGTTTGGTACAGAGCAAAGCTTTCTGTACCATGGCCAACTGCCTGCTCCAATCAATCTAATCCAACTGTCTGTAGGAGCAATTAAGTGAGACCTGTGGCAGCACAGTTAGCACTTGGTGCCTCAGTCCTGATCATTTTCACAGACTCACCGATGGAAAATTATTAGTATATCATTTTTTTTTGGTTTTGGCCATTAAAGTTGGGGCAAAGCTGCTGGTTTCTGCTCTGCTGTTCATTTCCCGTCATCTTAAAAGGCTTTAGCCTAGCAATTAATGAAATAAACAACCAGGGCCATCACAGTACTCAGCACCCAGCCCATCACCACAGGGCACCCATGTTCTGGCATATAAACAGCTGCCAGCTTCCCCTCCCCTGGCAGCAGGAGGCCCTGGAGGGCTTGGGGGAGGGACAGAGTCTGCATTTTGCTCTCTAGAGTATGCTGGAGCTTTTCAGAAGCTTTTAATTACCCAGCCAGCAGCTGAAATAATGAAAGAACTTTCAAATGCAGCGGAAGGTGCTGTGAAATATGCAATATAATGGAATCTGTATAATTGTATCCAGGAGACTCAAACAACCCCTCCTGTTTATTTTCTAAAGGCTGAGCATGTTCTTGGAAGGCAAGAGAGAAAAAGAGGTTCTTTAGGTTTTTGGATGACTTGGGTGGCCAAGCCCAGCTACAGGACTCAGGAAGGCCAAGAGGACACTAAGCTTCTACCATTTACAGGTTAGAGAAACAACGTGACCTAGTGCTTAGAGCAACCGACTAGGAAGGAGTCAAGACTCTTGGGTACTATTCCACGAAGTCTCTGTGGAACCTTGGGCAAATCATGACACCTCTGTGCGCCTCAGTGTACCCAGCTATACAGTTGGTACAATACCTCCTTCTCAGGGGTGTTATGATGCTTAAACAGTGAATGAATACTGAAGAGTACTTGTAAAGTTTCATTAGTGCTAGGTGCATTTATGGCTCTATATAGATGATGATGACATATTTTTATTATTGTTACAAATTCAGTTCAAGCAGCTGATAATTATTGTGGTTAAAGATAAACAAACCGCATCAGTTGAAGGGGGAAATTATTTACAATGAATGAGACTGTTTGCTATGTAATTTCTTTCTCCATGACTCCTCCAGAGATCTGGGTGCAATATGTGTAACGTGAGGAAAGCCGAGCTCAGAAGCAGTGTTATGTCTGTAGCGAGGTTCCTGTATCAGATGGGGGAAGGTTACTGAGGCAAAAAGGGGTGACCTGGATCACTCAATGAATTTGATCTCAGTTTCCTTTTGACTCCCAGTCCTTTGCTCCGAGCCCATGGGGCTGGAAAAGATCTCTGGGCCCATATTCCTCCAGGAGTGCAGGATTCTCTGCTACAATGAACCTCTCTACATGTTTTCACCAATCAACTCATTAACTTCTCCAGGAATGGAGCCTCCCCTCAGCACAATGTTCTATTGTCAGTATGACCTCATTTGGGGGAGTATTTTCCTGACACTGCTGTCTGTTGGACTACTAGACATCAAACCTGTTTTTACTGGGGATGCACACAGATTCTTGGGCCCATGTCTCCACATTTACTGTCAACACCATTAGCCACCCCTCTTTGTTACTTATGGCCTCCCACACTGTCCCCTCATTGAGCTGACTAACGCTACCCAGTCACTGCCAAAGCACTTGCCACCCAGCCACTCCATCCTGTCATCTACAGCCCCAGTTTATGTTCATTAGAAAGTGGCTTGAATCAAAACCTCAGATGAGCCTGAACCAATAAGTTAATATCTCTACAGTAGACTGCATCAAAATCCTGGCTCTGAATGCTCTTAAATTTCAGGAATTGGGAGTGGGTTATATGGATTCAAAATCTGGATGCATATTTCCCACAAAATCTGGAGTGGATAGAGTCAAGTGTTTGGATTATCTCATTAAAGAGAGAGATTTGAGCTGTGAACCCAGATCTTTCCAAGGGACTAACTCACAATTTGTGGTGTTAATGATGCCGTCAGAGACTGCAGAGTATTTTCAGTGGGTGTTGTTTTTTTTAAAGAAATGTGAAGTTATAACCTTTCTCTTTCCATGACGTTCAGGCTTATGAGGCCCATTATGTGTGGTTAACTGCAAACTAAACAACACTGATTCAGCCTAGAGATTATCCTTGGTCTTTAAATAACAACTCTGTCTCATTCTCTTATTTTGTGACATGTCTAAATCATTGGAACTGATGCAAAATAGAAAGCACAAGCTGATGACTGTAAATAAAATGGGAAATTTGAGTCAGATACCCCCTACAAGTGAATGGAAACAAGCCAGATAAATTCCGAATTATGACAGTGGAGGTTGACAGGCCCTGGCAGCTTCAATGTTGGTTATGAGGCCAATAGAGCAGAAGATTGACTAACAGTGTCACACTGGGCATCCTCACCAATTTGCACACAGGCTAAGTGGGGGGAACTCCCAGCCAAATCCTCCAGTATGATGAACAGAAGAAGGCTTTTCCCTACAGTGGAGATGGGGATTGGTGGATGAATGGAAGGACAAGAACAGCGGTGAAATGGCCTTCGTCCCGTAAAGAGCTAATAATGAAAAAATAAACAGAATAATTCTTTCCCCCTCTCCCTACAAAATGACTGGCATGTAACAAGCAGCCAATTGGCAAAGACAATTGGCTTTTTCTCTAGGACAAAGGTTTCCTTTGACAGGGGTTTGTAACAGTTTCTAAACAAATGGCTCAATAAATATTTGTAAAGCCTATAGATGTGCAACTGTGTAACCTTGGCAAGTAGCCTGTCCCTTTTCCTGGATTTCTGGGGTGTGTCGCTGGGAGCAGTAGCTACAGCAGGGGTAGGCAACCTATGGCACACGTGCCAAAGGCGGCACGCAAGCTGATTTTCAGTGGCACTCACACTGCCCAGGTCCTGGCCACCACTGCGGGGGGCTCTGCATTTTAATTTAATTTTAAATGAAGCTTTGTAAACATTTTAAAAACCTTATTTACTTTACGTACAACAATAGTTTAGTTATATATTATAGACTTATAGAAAGAGACCTTCTAAAAACATTAAAATGTATAACTGGCACGCGAAACCTTAAATTAGAGTGAATAAATGAAGACTCGGCACACCACTTCTGAAAGGTTGCCGACCCCTGAGCTACAGTGTTCTGCTGGTTGTGCCATTTAGCCTTGCAATTGTTTAGAGCATTAACAGGGTATTTCTTCTTAAGAGGAAACAACATGATGGGGCATTTTAATTAAGGGTAGACAATAGCCCACTTGGAATTGAAGCAAGATTCCACCATCATTTTAAACCAAAGAAATGACCAGTGGCCAATTTGGCACAAACTTTCATGTGCAGGAAGGAGGTAATGTTGCCTGGAAACTGGCCAAATTCTGTATTGTCTGTTCACAATGGTGTGAACATCTCTGGCAATTTACCGTCTCATTTCTTTGCTCCTTACTGAAACACTCAGAAAACCTTTTTCACCCCCGAGATAACTGAATTTCTCCACCACTCGGACATTTTTTTTTTCTTTTTAATAATCTTGTTTTGGGGGAAAAAAGTCTCTTGACAGCAGCTGCTGTTACTGAAGTTAACTTGTAACAAGTTTATAACCAGTGAATTGATCTAGGCTGGCTAATTGGTGCTATTTCTGTAGGTCTCCACATAAAACGCTTGCCATGGTTTCCCCTTCTGAAAGAATGCAGCTAGAGACGTGTGGGTTTCGGTTGAACAACTGCACATTGATTCAAATCCAATTCATATCAAACAGACTTCAGATTTAGTTGTGTTTTTCCATCTTCTTCAGCTATTGGTGTCAAGCCTGTTCTCCAGCATCAACTTGTTAAGGGGGCATTATTTCAGGGATCAGTTTTATTCCTGTTGTTACCCTCTCTTACTTGTTTTCATCCTTGATTATATAAAGCGCCAGATTATATGAGTTGATGCTTTGAGCCTACAGAATATGCACAGAAACAACATATTTCAAATGTAAGAAAATCTGTAAATAAGCCGGAGGGCCCGATTCTCCCCTATCTTGCACTCTGTTGTGTTGTTTTACACTTGTGCAAAGGGAACACACAGTGAGTGTAAAATGCTGCTGTTCTGGTTTGGTATCATTTTGCCCTCTATGACAGGGTCGGGCCAGATGGCTACAGGAGAGTGATCGAAGGCAGATATATTAGCCTCAGATTAAGCAGGTCCCTTTTCCCTGGGTAAGGTAACAGGGGTGGTTCCAGAACAATCAGGAACTTGCTGGAACCAATTAGGGCAGGCAGGCTAATTAGGACAGCTGGAGCCAATTAAGAAGCTGCTAGAATCCATTAAGACAGGCAGGCTAATCAGAGCACTTAGTTTAAAAAGGACCTCACTGCAGTCAGTGAGGGGCGTGTGAGGAGCTGGGAGCAAGAGGCACGCAAGAAGCTGAGAGTGAGTAGGCGTACTGCTGGAGAACTGAGAAGTACAAGCGTTATCAGACATCAGGAGGAAGGTCTGGTGGTGAGGACAAAGAAGGTGTTGGGAGGAGGCCATGGGGAAGTAGCCCAGGGAGTTGTAGCTGTCAGGCAGCTGTTACAGACACTAAAGACAGTTGCAATCCACAGGGCCCTGGGCTGGAACCCGGAGTAGAGGGCAGGCCCGGGTTCTCCCCATCTCCCCAACTCCCTATTTGATATAAGAGGAGTTGATCTGGACTGTGGGTCCTACCAGAGGGGAAGGTCTCTGGCCTCTCCCCCGACCCATTAGGTGGGCCAGCAGAGACTGCGGGGATTGTTCTCCTCCTTTTCCCCATACTGGCCAGTGATGAGGTTAGCTGAGTGAACAGCAGGTTTGTGCCACTAACAAAAGGAGCCAAACTGAGGACTGCCGAAAACCTCTGAGGCAAACAAATCCTCCAGAAAGCGCAGAACCCACCAAGTCAGAGGAAAAACTTGGTCACACCTCAGTCTGGATTGGTGTGAATGATAATACAAAGTGCAAGTCAATGGGGAATTAGGACCAAAGACTTCAACTAAGCACCAGAGGGTTCCCAACTGGCTCTTCTGATATCTCATGGTTAGACAGACTTAGGACTTTATTTGTGTCAATAGTCCCCTTGAGACAACAGGGCTACTCGTTTGAGTAAGATGAGCAGGGTTTTCCCCTAAACCTTCAACCAGCGGAGCTTTGGTCCTTATGTGTTTGTTTTAATCTGTTCAGCTGTATTTCCATACTTAGCTGGAGCTGCTAATTGCTAAGCCTGTATGGAATGTGGTATGCTGCACCGGATCTTTCATTTCATGTAAAAGTGGAGGTCCTCCTGCACCCTGGTTTTACCTGTGATCATGAACATGCTATTTACCCTGCGGCACCAGGAGTCAAAGAGGCAAAATTGGATATTATGTATCATTTTGTCTGCCTTTGTGTTATGATGTGGTCTAGGGAAGCTCATTTTGATGGGTACATTGAGCTATCTTGGCCATCATTCCCTATCTCAGGGTTTTGTCACTGTTTGTCTTTGTTGCAGAAGGGACTGAGTGGTCGAATTTTAGCGCATTATCCCTTTTCAACTGGGTAAGGATAGCAGTCTATTTTTGCACAGTGGCTGTTAGCTATTCCTGCCTCTGTAGGTAACAGTCCTGTTTTGGCAAAAAGCTGGACTGGGTGAGCTCATGGGTTTTTCCCCATCCCTAACTTTTTTGATTCTTGCATATTGATCTGCTACTAATTCTTTTGTAATTGCTTCTTCATATAGTATTTGTCTGTATTGGAAGTCAAGACTACCTATCTTGGGTGCTTCTCAGCCACAGTTAGATATTTTAAGACAGATTTTAATGATATATCGTAATTTTTGCATTTTTCTTTGAATTTGCTGCTGCTGTATTTGTCTTCCATGAATGCCACATAATAAGATGCAACAAAATAGAAGTTTATGTAACTCCTTCTATACTCAAGACATCTCAAAATCTTAAAACAAAGCAAAGAGTTGGATACTAGAGCAACAAATCCAGGGGCTTCAGACAAGAGTCAAATTACTGGATAGAGGACCAACATGACCCTAGGATGCCAAAACAAAGTCCCTCAATCTTCAGCTTTGAAAACATAGACCTCACCCACTTGAGCTCAGTGCTGCCTGCTCCAGTTGGAGGCATCTTCTCCATAGGATGCATACACACAAAGCCAATGTATTACAATAGGCGTGCAGACACTGTAAGAAAATATGACAACAATCTTGCACTGTCTATGTTGCAGAACTCGCGTACCTGTGTGTGTATGTGTCACTGGCTTAACATAGCTTCATGTCCCTTTTGTAATGGTGTGATCACCCCAGCAAGGAGTTCTGGCAGCCCCAGTTGGGAAAAGATACAGAAAAACTAAATAAAAGGCAAAGAGGGGCAAATAAAATAAAATAAAAAGCGCAGCAAGAAGGAATGAGACACATGAAGAGAGACTGAGAAAGCTAGATTTATATAATCTGCAAAAGAGAAGAGTTGGAAGGGGGGGAGGGAAATATTATATCAGTCTATATATACCCCCAAGACAACACTGTAAATGAAGGGAAGGGAATTAG